>JAWQFJ010023828.1:27500-32500 GCA_034096865.1 Theodoxus fluviatilis | reverse complement strand
TTTTGAGCCCTGAAAAGGGCCCTTTGCTGACGGCGTACGCTCTCGAGCGCTCTTCATCAGGCGAACGCTCTCGAGCGCTCTTCATCAGGCGAACGCTCCCTGGTTGGAGCGGTCGTGCCTGGCGGGCTGGGCTGCTGCAGCAAGTCTGCGGCCAGCGGCTGCGGGTGGCCACTTCCAGTGCCAGGGAAAAACTCATGGAGTCCAGGGATCCTAGGATGAAGTGCACAACAGCTTGACCAGCAAATGTGGGTGATAGATCAGTTGGTACAACTTACACCTGCTTTGTTTCAGTTGCATCACACTGCAGTGCATCGCGTCACGTGCAGCAACTGCATGACGCTGTCCTGACATGCACTGTCTTGCATTGCATGACACCACGTGTATTGCACTGTATTGAGATATTGCATGGGAATTCATGCACCTAGTGTATTGCACTGTAGAGCGTGTTCCTGCATAGCACTGTATTGAGATACTGCATGGCAATTCATGCACCTAGTGTATTGCACTGTAGAGCGTGTTCCTGCATAGCACTGTATTGAGATATTGCATGGCAATTCATGCACCGCGTGTATTGCACCGTATTGTGTTTTACTACATGGCATTGTATTGATATATTGTATAGAACTGCATGCACCATGTGTATTGCAATGTGTGCGTTTTATTGTGTTGCACTGTATTGAGGTACTGCATGACAATGCATGCACCACGTGGTGTTGGTGGCTAGTGGGCGTGCATAGTCGTGCACTGCCAAGCTCGTGGAGTTGTGTTTCAGCTTCAGTATAGAACTGAAACTGCGCGAGATAGACATGGAAGCTAATGTAATGGTTTCATTCCATCAGCTGCAATCCCTGGTAGTGAAAGTGTGTTTTGGGGGTTTTGTTGACACATGTATGTAATGTGGCCTCAAGCAGCAGTAAATGCCAGAGGAAAACATCAGAATGTAGTCTCCAGGCCCATTTTACTATAGACTTGAGTACAAGAAAGTACCATTTCTCCCAGTTTAAAACTGTTATCCCTCTGTGTTGTGTTGTACTTTGCTGTACAGTGCTATGCTTAATTGAACTACGTCAATTTGTCTCTTTTGCTGTATTATATTACCTTGGATTGCGTTGTGTCTAGACCTATAGCAGTGTTGGCTTTTTAAAAACCACTCTGTATTCTGTTAACGTTTCACCTCATCTCCTCCTCAGCGCTCTTGTGAGCACTCATTCCACATGCTGAATAAAAATCAATATCTTTTTTGTCATAAAATAACCTGGTTGCAGATTGAGTTCTCTTGATCCAAATGTTCTTTCCTTTTGTAGTGAGCACTTTTGCTTGTGCAAATGCCCTAAGTCTCATCACTTCAAATTTTGCAAACTTTTTTAACCTTGAAGCAATTGAGCATAACGTGTGCCTTGAAACCTATCGCATATTCAAACAATCTTTTCGTTCTTATGTGTCAATATCGCATTAAGTATTTTAAACTGTCTGCTGCTGCTTTAAATTATCTGGTTTGTAATAACTATTCATTATTCTGTGACTACTCCTCTTTATCTTTAGAATTTACATCTCAATAGAATAAAGGCCATAAAAAAAATCAAATCTGTTTCCATTCTTCCTCACATCGCACAGAGATGATATGCTGTTATGTAATCGTTTAATTCAACTACAACACAATTAATTCACGAACATGACATTCTCACAAACATGAACATTTGCCAAATATGCAAAAGTAATCATTTTATTGTTGGACAATGGAAGATTCATGACGTGCTGTGATGATCCCCCATCTGTAAATCCAGCCAAGTGAATCAAGAGAGTTTCACTTTGAAATTAGAGTCAGTGGAAGGGAATGAATAGAGATGGCAGCGATTGTTATCTAGGCTCCCCAGCCAGTGACTGTTATGTGTGCAAGTCAGGCCTCATCCAACCATTGATTAATCAACATACCCCTAGACTCAGAGGGAGACTTAAAACAGTTCATTATCTATTGTCACAACGAAACATGCATAGAAATAATCGTTATAATTAGCACATATTTGTGTCATCAGTATGTTCTGTTAACGGCAGCATTTATTCAGGTCCCAAATCGTCCTACACACAGGCAACAAATTAACACACAATAGTCAAACCCCTTCAACCACGACTGACAAAGATGACCTGCAGTGGGGTGCAAGGAAAACAACTATCTGACAGTTGCCTCCCTTTAATCAGACAGTGGCGGTGTCTTGTGAAAATATGTCGCACTGCAAAAAGGTGTTTCACACTCATATCTATAGGACAATATGAATAGATGCTTTGACTTACTGGCACCAAATCTGAGGGAAAGTCTGAGTCCGTTTGGTAAATACTGAATTTTTGACATAAAAAGAAATAAATGACCAATTTTGCACTTTGATTTAATCGTTTGGGTTTTTTCATGACTGAAAATATATACTGTTAGAATGTAAAGGTATTTTCTATTTTTTAAAATCTAATTAAATGCTAAGAAAACAACAAACTGACGCTTTCCCTCATAATCGGCAAAAATACATCATCACATTGAATAATATTTTCCAATAGAATTCGAATGAGAGGTTTCTTCCACAATTTGAAACTGCTTGGACGCGCTCAATCGAGAAAAGCTTTGGGAGTCGCAAGTGCTTGCTCTGAGCGCTCATCTCCGAAATTGTTGTCATACCTTTCGAAACGAAACGCATCTCTGGTTCGGCGATACGATCGCATATGACGCGTTAGGATCGCTTATGATGCGTTAGGATCGCTTATGATGCGTTAGGATCGCTTATGATGCGTTAGGATCGCTTATGATGCGTTAGGATCGCTTATGATGCGTTAGGATTGCTTATGATGCGTTAGGATTGCTTATGATGCGTTAGGATTGCTTATGATGCGTTAGGTTTGCTTATGATGCGTTAGGATGGCATATGATGAGTTAAGATCGCCTCTGGGAAACCCGCTTGTGGTCTCGCTCCCTGTTGCTCATTGGCTAGGAGGTTTTGGCTGATAGCGAGATGCGTGGCTTGAGCTACTGTGAAGCCTGACAAAGGTTTTCAGGTTGTTGATAGGGCACGGGAATACCCAATGGTTCTAGGGTTTTCATTGTTTGCTAGCCATGTGGATATCTCCTCTGCATTTTCATGGTCTTTCTGAAGCTGTAGAACTAGTTTCTCATTGCAGGGCATCGGATGTTTCTGCCAGAAGGTTCAAACTTGATCAAGACCTGGTGGTTTTCAGTTGCCCATCCACCTTCATGCATGTATCAATTGGCGCTGAATGAGACGAAGTCGGCAAGATTTCCGGACAGTGTACCCCAGTTTTGAAATCTCGGCCTTACAGTCACGTGACTCGCACGCCCGGGGAGTTTTGCTAAGATCCGGCCGCGTTAATGCATCTGCGTTTTGTTACAAACGTCTTGCTCGGCGATACTGTACTCCATGCACCTTAACGGTCCGCGTGATTCGGGTGTAATTTTAAGCTAAACGACGTTTATAAGTGTCCGTTCTCGCGAGAAATGCCGAGATTTGAAACTGGGGTACAGTGTCCGGAAATGTTGCCGACAACGACCATTTCAGCTGTATTGGCATGCTTGGGAAGAAATGCAAGCAAAGAACGCTTTTCGCACTGGAATTCAGTGCTTGGCAAAGGAAACACAAGGATAACATGAAATATACCGAGTATGTTACCCAGTTCTTATGTCATCCCGCAGTGAGAGAGAGAGAGAGAGAGAGAGAGAGAGAGAGAGAGAGAGAGAGAGAGAGTTGTGTGTGTTCGCGTGTGAGTGCGCGGGCGCGCTCGCGCATGTGTGTGTGTGTGAGTATCTGCATGTGTTTATCTATAGTTTATATCTGTCTTTCTGTCTACATGATTGTCGGCGGTCAGTCGATTGCTGTCTGTGTTTCTCTCTCTCTCTCTCTCTCTCTCTCTCTCTCTCTCTCTCTCTCTCTCTCTCTCTCTCTCTCTCTCTCTGTGTGTGTGTCTGCCTGCCTGCTTGTCTGTTCTAAACAAGTTTTGAATCCTGTAAATACTTTTTGTCTTTTTGCTTTGGTCCGTCGTAGACGTTTAAACCAAAGCTAACGACACAAGGTTGCAGCCAATATAACATCCCACATTGTCACGATATTTCACTAAACCCAGATTTTCCCGTCCCAGGGATAGAACCACGGCACTGCGCCTCGCACATCGTCCAACCCCAAAGCATCCTCGCCTATCTCCGCCTGTCAAAAAGACATGATTTCAGCAAGCGACTAGAGGTTGATGGGCTGACAATTTTATTCCGCTCTCAATTCTTCAACGCATCCTTGACTATGGCGACTTCACGCCTCTTGAGCACGAGGAGGAAAAAACTTGTCCAAAAGATTGTCACGCGCTTCGCTCCTCTTTCTCCTTCTCAGTCTCGGGTGTCAGAGTGACCCGAGAACAAGGAAAGTCCGTTTTGCCTGCAAGGCTGCGTGCACGTAAACTAAGGCGATCCTTGTGTCGATTGAAAACAGTGCTTCCATTGTGGTGATAATACTGACAGAATGTTTTCCATGTGAGACAGAAGGCCGCGCAGTGGAGGTAAAGTGTCTCCTAACCCTGAGCAAAGAGTATAGGTTACACAAAGATAGTTCATTAGCTCATTGTTGGGAAGATCGAGACACGTTGCGCCCCAAGTGGCTAGAACTATTGGTGAATCAAGGAAAGTTAATCACACCTCTTAGCGACATATAAAACGTCTTGTTTATCGACGGTTTCTGATGCGTTCCGATCATGTTTGTGAATAAATTTACTGTGTAATGTGTAATAAAATGATTTGCTGCAATAATGGGGGTGTTTTGGCTTTGTTTTTTGTAGCAGGCGTTGTGAAATCCAACTCGACCTAGATCTACATGATATGGTTTGAATAGGAACGATCTATTTTTCATTATTATCTAAAAATGCAATCTTGTTTATCAACGTATACACCCATGTGGAATATCTTTAGGAAATGCAAAGCAATACATACCTGTCAAGAAGGTGATTTGCAGCCAGAAAATCAT
>JAWQFJ010023828.1:12500-22500 GCA_034096865.1 Theodoxus fluviatilis | reverse complement strand
CGTGCGATTGTGTATGTATATACAGTAGTCGCCGCTTATTAAAAACACATTGGGACCGAACAAAAGTGTTTTTAATAAGCGGCGTTTTTATTAACCGGCACTTCCCGCTTCACCAAGCCGTTGCGTTTCTTCCACCTGTTAAACCACCCATTTGTAGCTTTGAATTCGGAGCGACCAAGCTGGGAAGCAATCTGTTCCGCCTTCTGACACAGGATTGGGCCGTTTACAGGTGTGTTGCGCGCTTGGATAGAGTCGAACCACCGCTTTAAGCCATCTTCTGTCTCTTTATCCTTCCCGCAGCGCCGACGCTTCCTTTGGCCTTGACTGGAGCCCTCTGCGATATCAGCCCTAAGTTCATCTTCTTTTTTCAGTGTCTGGCACAGAAATGATGCCGACACACCCAAAATGTCAGCACCCTCCCTCAAACTTTTAGAATTTAGCTCTCGGTAGCGATCAAGCAAGTCCACTTTGTCTTTGGGTGTCATTTCTGTTCTTTTTCTTTTCTTTGGAGCTGAAGTTAAAGCCATTTTCTGATTCACTGCTTATCCAGCGAGACTAGACAGTGTTGAATTGACATCTGACGGTTTGCTGACAAGGTACGTGTAATCACTGTTCACACAAACGCTGAAGCGTCTTTAGTTGTCATCTAACGGTTTGCTGACAAGAATTCGCAACCAGAGATCGACTCTGACCCTCCGAACTCGCTCAATGAAGTATAAATATTGCTGTTGTATTCAAAGTCCTTATAATTAGTAGAGTTCACAATATTACACTCTTGTGATTTGAATTTTACTGCATAAAGTTTTACATTCATGGGAAATCGATGTTTAGAAAATGAACTGACGGAAAAATGGCTGCCAGTATGGAGTGTATCACAACAAGCGGAGGAATACACTCACGATGTGATATGGCATTCAGCGTGGCTGTTCAGAACGGTGGTATGCATGTTATGGAAGAATTTAAGCTATCACGTGACCAACCTGTTGCTGAGACTATATTCACTAGTCTCAGCCACGCTGAATGCTCTGTACATAGCTATCGGTTCACCACCAACTCACGACCTAACTCCTCTCACCATCGTTCAGACCCCAGAGCGAACACCGCTCACTACCTATGGTCAGAACTCAATTTCCACTCACTCCAACCTTCCACTGCAATTCCCACACAGCCGTCGGATCACTAACCAGCAAAAACCAAGTCTCTCTCATGTAAGACACCTCCGAAAAACATTTCCCTATTACACGCAGATAGAGAGAGGCGCAGAGAGAGAGAGAGAGAGAGAGAGAGAGAGAGAGAGAGAGAGAGAGAGAGAGAGAGAGAGAGAGCGCACAGAGAGAGAGAGAGAGAGAGAGAGACGCAGAGAGAGAGAGAGACGCAGAGAGAGAGAGAGAGAGAGAGAGACGCAGAGAGAGAGAGCGACGCAGTGAGGATAGAGATAGAAAGAGAGAGAGACGCAGAGAGAGAGAGAGAGACGCAGAGAAAGAGAGACGCAGAGAGAGAGAGACGCAGAGAGAGAGAGAGACGAGAGAGAGAGACGCAGAGAGCGACGCAGCGAGAGATAGAGAGAGAGGCAAAGAGAAAGAGAGAGAGACGTAGAGAGAGAGAGACGCAATGAAAAAGAGACGCACGTAGAGAGCGAGAGAGAGACGTACAGAAACAGAGACGCACATAGACAGAGACAGAGAGAGAGGGAGAGAAAGCTAGGGTAGAGAGAGAGAGAGGGAGAGAGAGAGAGAGAGAGAGAGAGAGAGAGAGGGAGAGAGAGAGGGAGGGGCGCAACGCAAGAGAGAGCTACGCACTGAGAGAAATAAAGCGACGCACTGAGAGAGAGATAGAGAGGGAAAAACAAACGACCAAGGTTATCGTCGGAAATATACCGCTTTCGTTTGACCATGAGGGAATCGTCAAAGCACTGAAATCCATCGGGTGCGAACTGCGATCACATATGTTTGACGAGCGAGACAGGGATGATCGTGGCAAACTCACGCGATGGAAGACTGGCCGCAGGTTCGCGTATGTCACCATGCCAAGCAAACCACTGCCGAAACAGTTGGTAATTGGCCCATTCAAGGCGACGGTCTACCATCGCGAGCAGAAGCAAGCTGCTGCTGCAGAGGCATCGTGCAGCAAATGTTTCAGAAAAGGCCACTCTTTCTCCACCTGCCCGAATCCAATCAAGTGTCGACAGTGCTACAAAGATGGACACAAGGTAGGAGACATGAAATGCAGCCTTACTCCCAAGATACATGAAGACAACCCTCAGGGCGAAGTGTTGTTGTTGTTGTTGTTGTTGCGTACCTGGGCTAAACACTCCCAGGATCACCCAAGTGGGTGAGATGATTGCGTGTGTGACTGTTTTTGAACACCCCGCCATATAGGCAGCCACACACCGTCTTCAGGGGATTTGATCTCTGTCTCCAGAGAATGCCAGTTGTTATGGCTGATGAGGCTGATCGTGCGGTAGTTCTGGCACATTTGCAGGTTGCCTTTCTTGAGCAATGTAATCACTAGGGACTGTGTCCACGGGGTTGGCCAATCTCCCGTCTGCCAGATCTTTATTGCAGATCTTTGTGCGTAGATTACAAACTGAAATAGCATAGCGCGAAATTTGCTAACTAGAGAGTAACTTCATCACATAGAAACCCTCACCCCAACCCCAGCTACACCCCACAAAAAAGAAATAAAAATGATTAGAAGGGAGAAGATGTTACACATGAAGTTCGTTGTGCTATCTTCTCTTTTAGTTTATGCGTTATACAGAATATTGCTACCAGAGTCCAGCTTTCACAGACACCTACTATTCCATAGCAGAGATGATCTTATTTGAGTTTTTGGACATTCTAGTTCACTAGAGACTTTGCCTACAGACGAAAGTGTCTCTAGCCCAGTTGACATCACGTGATGGAAGGTTTTCGTCCGAAATATGCATGAGGAGGTCATACGAGAGGCTTTTAAGATAGCCGATCTGCTCCCTGACATACGCCGTTAAAGTAGTTCTAAGACTATTTCACACAAAACTCATAACTTACTCTTGATGAGGTAATAAACAAGTGTTTATTCGATAGAATAAAATGTTTGCGTTGAAATGGAAACAAGTTTTGACATCTGAATGATTTCGGTAAAAAGTGGAGAGAAAAATAGTATCAGTACGAACTATTTTTGGCGCAATGCTGTAATGCGAAGGGTCAAGTCTATTACGCATTCACAGCGAACTGTGCCAGAGTCAATACTGACTCGGGTTCACAGAATGGTTTTTGGAAAGACTTCCATAGACAGGCCACGCTAGTGGCTTCGACAGAGAAAAGGATTTGAGAAAGACGGCCAAGCTAGTGGGTCACACAAGCAGCTAAGCTACAACATCTGATTGGCTGCGCTTTTACTCGTTTTTTTCCCGCCATCTTCATATTCTTTTGTCATTGTGGATGTGAATAACTGCGAATTCACTGCGGATTAATCGACCAAGATCGCTTGCCATTCAAATGCTGTGGCCCGATATCTTGTGTAGCCCGCCAGCTTGGCTGTCTTTCCCACACCCCTCTCCTCGGACGAGTCCACTAGTGTAGCCCGCCAGCTTGGCTGTCTTTCCCACACCCCTCTCCTCGGACGAGTCCACTAGTGTGGCCCGCCAGCTTGGCTGTCTTTCCCACACCCCTCTCCTCGGACGAGTCCACTAGTGTAGCCCGCCAGCTTGGCTGTCTTTCCCACACCCCTCTCCTCGGACGAGTCCACTAGTGTAGCCCGCCAGCTTGGCTGTCTTTCCCACACCCCTCTCCTCGGACGAGTCCACTAGTGTAGCCCGCCAGCTTGGCTGTCTTTCCCACACCCCTCTCCTCGGACGAGTCCACTAGTGTGGCCCGCCAGCTTGGCTGTCTTTCCCACACCCCTCTCCTCGGACGAGTCCACTAGTGTGGCCCGCCAGCTTGGCTGTCTTTCCCACACTCCTCTCCTCGGACGAGTCCACTAGTGTGGCCCGCCAGCTTGGCTGTCTTTCCCACACCCCTCTCCTCGGACGAGTCCACTAGTGTAGCCCGCCAGCTTGGCTGTCTTTCCCACACCCCTCTCCTCGGACGAGTCCACTAGTGTAGCCCGCCAGCTTGGCTGTCTTTCCCACACCCCTCTCCTCGGACGAGTCCACTAGTGTAGCCCGCCAGCTTGGCTGTCTTTCCCACACCCCTCTCCTCGGACGAGTCCACTAGTGTAGCCCGCCAGCTTGGCTGTCTTTCCCACACCCCTCTCCTCGGACAAGTCCACTAGTGTGGCCCGCCAGCTTGGCTGTCTTTCCCACACCCCTCTCCTCGGACAAGTCCACTAGTGTAGCCCGCCAGCTTGGCTGTCTTTCCCACATCCCTCTCCTCGGACGAGTCCACTAGTGTAGCCCGCCAGCTTGGCTGTCTTTCCCACACCCCTCTCCTCGGACGAGTCCACTAGTGTGGCCCGTCTCTGGGAGCCTTTCAAAAAATTTACCTTTCGTTGCGTGATACTTAGAGGTGTTCATTCTCCACGGTACTTTTTTTACATAGCAATGTACATAATATATATGTTTTTAAAATTGTGTGACGGGTCGTCGGCCGAAATGTAGCAGGAAAGCAAGCGGCGAGCGCCTTCGTGGACAGTTTCAATCATGAGAAAGATTTGGGCTTTGCTAGCGCTCACTTTGACCGCTCATCTCTGAACAATTAAATGAAAAACTTTCGAAACGAAACGGGTCTCTGGTCACGCGTCAGGATCGCGCAAAATGCGTGAGGATTTCTCCTGAGAAACCCACTTCAGCCTGTAGTAAGGGAAGGTGTGAGGGATGGAAACAGCACCCAAACGATCACTCGACAGAGAGGAAATCAATCAAGAAGGTTTCCTTTCAGCCGTCGTTTCAAAGCGGATCTAAGAGGCTTTGTTTTCCCAGACGAATCGAGTGGCATCACATTTCTATCTTCCTCAGAGGAAAATCTCTGCAAGGAAAGCTTCCGGTGACACCCGGACCTCCCAAGTGTCCATTGTTTCACAGTCGGCAAGGAGCGTGAGCAGAGGGACGATACACTCCAGTCTGCCTCCCTCTGTCGTGGCAGATACAGCGGACCCGTGAGCAGAGGGACGATACACTCCAGTCAGCCTCCCTCTGTCGTGGCAGATACAGCGGACCCGTGAGCAGAGGGACGATACACTCCAGTCTGCCTCCCTCTGTCGTGGCAGATACAGCGGACCCGGAGACTCCAGTCTGCCTCCCTCTGTCGTGTCAGATACAGCAGACCCGTGAGCAGAGGGACGATACACTCCAGTCTGCCTCCCTCTGTCGTGTCAGATACAGCGGACCCGTGAGCAGAGGGACGATACACTCCAGTCTGCCTCCCTCTGTCGTGTCAGATACAGCGGACCCGGAGACTCCAACACGGCTGTTGACAACGCGCGCTGCAAAACAAGTAAGTCTCTGCCGTTGCCATAGAAACTGGGGACTATGATGTGCTTTCCTCTTGCAACAGTTTCAGAAAATCAGATGATGATGCACGCACTGAAAGCATGAGTGGCACTCAGCTTAGTTTGGGGAAATTATATTTTGTTTTCTCTGATAATTTCCATTACAGAGAAATTGTGGCGCAGGAATACGACGATGACAATAGTGAAGTTTACAACGCCAATGATGATGACGAAGACGACGACTACTACTACTACTACTACTACTACTACTACTACTACTACTACTACTACTACTGCTGCTGCTGCTGCTGCTGCTACTACTACTACTACTACTGCTACCTCTACTACTACCTCTACTACTACGACTACTACGACGATGATGATGACGATGACGACGACGACGACGACGACGACGACGACGACGATGATGATGATGATGATGATGATGATGATGATCATGATGATGATCATGATGATGATCATGATGATAGGAACTTGAGTAATTGAGTACAGTTCCTGCGTTGAAATATTGTTAACACATTGATATAGCTATGTCTTGTGCCAAAGTGCTAATCGTTATCGTTTGCACCTAATGTGGATGTTGACACTTTTGAAAACGCTGTTTGGAGTCTTTTTCCAATCCTTTTCATCCGTGTCCCTTTTTCGTGAAGTTCCTCTTCTCCAACATCCTTGCAGGTGGCACCACAGTCACAGTCACAGTAACGGAATAAAACAACGAGGCAATGATTGTAACTGAATAAGACAGGTGGTAGTGTGCTTAGAAACGTAGTCTCTGGGTGCAACTCGAACACAGCAATTCAGACAGTCGAGGCAGTATCAGTGTTGTGAGATTCGCATTCCTTGGCTGTCGATGGCTGTTCCCTTCTTTCCCAGAAGCCTCAGACAGTTAAGCTGTTGGACCCCTACCTCAGTAGCTCGACCATATGCACCCACAGCAACACTATGTGTTGTGGACATTTGAGACTGTTTTGCCTTTGATTTCTTTGGGTTGATGTTAACAAATATCGAGTCTTGTCTCCTTACGCTGCCCCTGTCACATATTTTTCCATGCTGTCTTGCAGCCATGTCCAGAGCTCAGATGACGGTGCTGGCGGTGGTGGTGGGTATCGCCATCTTCCTCGGAGTGGCCGTGACCCTCGCTCTCCTCGTCTTCAGCGTGATGTCCACTCGGGACATCGTCCGCCTGGACAGCCAGGTGCGGGAACTGACCAGCGTCGTCTCCGCCCTCAGCCAGTCCCTGCAGGAGGCGTCCAGCTCCGCGGAACTGCGTCTGGAAACTCTCAACCAGAACCTGGACGAGAAAACCTCCTCTACGGAAACGCGTCTGGAAACCCTCAACCAGAGCTTGGGCAACACAGTCGCCTCTACGGACCAGAGATTTGTTTCGCTCAACAATTCTTTCATGAGTTCTCTGCATCAGCTTTCACATGAAGTGTCATCCAACCACACTCAACAGTACGGCGATCTAACATCCTTTTTGGAGAACGGTGAGTGATGTGTTTTTACTGTTTACATTACGTTATGCGCAGGGTCATACCACATCCATACCACGTTTATTCAGAGATGTTGAGGGGGGAAAGACCGCTGACGGGGATGGACAAAACAAATAGGAGCCAAGTTACTGGTCCGGTCTTAGAAGGACAACACAAAACAGGACGTCGACGGTTTTGGTAATGCACCCTTCATCACGACAGACACCACAAGCAAGAAGGACAACAGGCTCAACTTTGTGACCGGCGTAGACGGGGGAAAATATACAGGGATATTCACGATTTGTCACAGTTCCTCAAACTAGGCAGGTACCACCACCACGTCGGGAGATTGACTGGTGACCAAATGTCTGTTACCAAGCGCAGACCTTCAATTCGATCATCGCCAGTATCTGTCATAGCAACGATCCACTTGAGTCGCGAACCTTCCCTAGACGTTCTCTTTAAAATCATATATATATATGATAAACGTATATATATAACAAACGTACTTGGATAAGAATGATCCAAGCTGATGAATAGGAGCAGAATGAGCGAATTTGGACAGGTGCCCAAATTGTATAGTGCCAAGTGCAGACCTACGAAGAGTGGATCACTACAAGATACAACATGAAAGGGAAGTTTTACCAAGCATTAAATACATTTTGTTGTTGCATGTCAAACGTTCTTAAAGGCGTGTTATGTTTGAAATGCATGCAACTATTTGTGTTACTTTTCGTAAAATTGTAACAACTAGTCTTTAAACTCTTCTTTATTACCTTCCATTCGAAGTACACTTTACTCCACTTTTATTTACCGTCTGTAAAAACATCTTGACCTCTTTTATAATGGGAATTAATTTGTCCTTTTTCTCTAATAGATGCGTTTCTTAGGAAGCAGAATCATATGATTTATCGCACAATCTTCGTTGGGAGAACCAAATAATGTATCTAACTTTAATAATTGTATTTATTTTGCGTTTCTTTATTCAAATAATAATTATTTAATTCCATAATTGTCCATTGCATTTACAGTCATCGAAGAGATAGTTCAACGTTTCAGCCTCAGTCTCACAAAAATAATGAGTAGTGTTCTGTGCAATTTTCATTTTGAATAATACCTCGAAGAACGAAAGGATCCTGTGCAAGATTCAATACTGAAAATCCGTTTTTGCCAAGTCAATTAATCATCTTCAAGTATTCACCACCAAGTACCCTGAGATGTTCGCTCAACAGATATTTGACATAGGACTTCATAAATACACGGTTGCCACTTTAGTCTTTTTTTCTCAAGTAGAACAGTTCGAATAGGTAGGATAGAACAACAAGGCAAATAGTTCATATCATTGTTTCTCTGTTGTCTTTTCCTGTCTGTACATATTGAGTAGACCAGCTTTGTGCACTCAAAGAAATGTCCCTTTTGTTCAAACTACCTTTTCGATTCCTTCAAGTTGTCTAGGTTTCCTTCACTATCTAGAATATCACATAAAGATTGCGTTCCTGAATCATACCAATGTCTCACATAATACGACGTCTTTAAATAAAGGATCATATCATTGTGGTTGACTGTTTGCATTGGATTGACCTGCTTTCTGTTACTTTGTCTTCACGAGTAACACACAAGCTTTATTGGGGGGGAAATTCTCCCTCTTCTAGCTCTCCCGACGTCATGCCAGCAACACAGAGATAATGGTCATGGAAGATCTGGAGTCTACAGCCTCAATCTGCGCGATGGTGGAAGACCTTTCCAGGTCTACTGTGACATGGAGACTGACAGCTCTGGCTGGGTGGTGAGTCCTGGAGTCCCAGTTTGTTCATATGCCTTCTTTACCTCAGGATAAGTTTAAATTCCATTGACGTTGTCAAAGTTGTAGCAACAGTTTGACACAGACTTGTGGATGACATGGCGGTGATGGGAATATACAGGATTCTGACAGGTGAAAACATATCCATGGAAGCCGAAGCAGCAGGTTTTTTGGGGTCTTGTTTTGTTCTTTAAATTTGCAGCTCTTGTACTACTTCCTGCCAAATACCACACAGAAAGTTTGGAGATAAATAGGAGAAGTGAAAACATTATTTATTATGAGGTGAGATCAATATTTGAGAGAGGGATTTGAATGAAAAGGTCAGAATGAGGCAGCAAGGCTGCCTGTCTGAGTCGTCTGGTTCTTGTGTGCTTGAGCCCGACTGGTTTTATTTATGTTTCATGGATTGCATGGATCATTTCCTAATGCCGTACTACACTAGTTGTGTTTTCTTTTTCTTTTTAGCGACTCACTTGACTCTGCTGCAGGTGTTCCAGAGACGCGTTGACGGCTCAGAGGACTTCTACAGGACCTGGGCAGACTACAAGGCTGGCTTTGGGCGTCTGGAGTCAGAGTTCTGGCTCGGTACGTGCAAGACTGGGTTGGATGGCAGATCTATTGGTGCTCCGATAAAGTACAAAAAGACTTATCAGTGTTCTCTTTTCATTGAATCTGTCCATGCTTTCACCAGATTAGAAAACCATACACACTTAATTTATCAAATATCTGGAAAATGCCGGTTTGCGTGGGTGAATAGTTGGACTGATCACTCTTTTGTTAATGTATATAAAATGTCTTGAGCATTGTTGAAGTTAAACCTAAATCTATAACATCAATGACCTTGCTTTTAATTCGGTGGACATTGTTACATTCAGTAGGTAGCAGCAGCCAAAACTTTCTTTCAGGTATATGCTATTAATTTGTGCAGTTTCACGAACAGATTGGTAACACAAGATAAAAAAGCAACTCTATATCACGTCAACAAATATCAAAATGTGACATTTGACCTCTTGCCTTGCAGGCAACGACAAGCTGCACCGCCTGACCTCTGCTGGACTGACTCGTCTGCGAGTGGACCTTGAGGACTGGCAGAACGACACTGCTTACGCCCTGTACTCCTCCTTCTCTGTGGCGGGGGAGGGGGACAACTACACACTCGACGTGTCTGGATACGACTCCAACAGCACTGCAGGTATGTTTCTGTCCGATGTGACTGCCGCGATACCCATCTTTTCAGGCTGCACCTGACACATCTTGGATTGAACACCGTTGGGGCTCTGTGGTCGAGTGGTCAGCG
>JAWQFJ010023828.1:0-2500 GCA_034096865.1 Theodoxus fluviatilis | reverse complement strand
AAACACAAATACATACAAAGGCACACACACACACACTCACACACAGCAACACACAAACACACACATACACTCACACACACACACACACACACACACACCACGCATACGCATACACACGCGCGCGTGCCGGCGCGCAGGCACACACGTACGCACGTATAACCCTATATAAACCCTAGCTTTCGCACGGTAAAACAAACAGGCGCAAACACATACAAACACACAGAGGTTTGCGTCAGTACGGAGATGCACAGGAACAGTGGTCGGGACAGATTTGCACAACATAACACGTCTGACGTCTCCACACACGCTGCAGTCCAGTCCTTGACATTCAGTCTTCTAGAAACGTCTCTCACTTCACAGACAATCCCTCACCTACAGCCTTTGCTCTGCAACCCTTCACTGACCTGTGGTTCCGCCCTCCCACACTGTAACTGGAGACTTTCTCACATGGATCTACATCAAAGCTTTTCCAGTGACAAGAGAATGTTTCCCAACATTCTCCTCTCATTTAAACCAGGGGAATGCCTGTTATACTGTATGGGACTCCAATTATAAATATGGGGGTGGGGGGTGGAACACTCAGTGAGCTATATGATACTATTTTAAATAGCTCAGTGGGGACTCTCAAAGTCTTCTGTCACTGCATGTTGAACGCCATCTGCAAATCATGTCCTTTCTAGAGAGTGTTCTTGCTGTAATGGAAAGCTATGTAAATTATGAACTTTTTATCTTGAGGAAAAACATTTCCGTCCACCCACCCACTCCCTGCTTTATCAAAACCACTCGGGGCGCGTTTGTTAGGCGTAGAATCTCGAGAGAATCTCGAGGGCTAGGCGTTGCCGACGTTTCTCGCTCATTAGCCGTAGGTACGTCTCGCTTGCCCTTGACTCGCCATCGCGGCGAGCCACTTGCCTAAAGGCCTCCGCACACGAGGCAACCAAAGTATCTTGCCACGTTTCTTGCGGTCGGTTGTTTGACATGAGGCAGGCAATGCTGGAGACTGCAGCTCGCACACGCTTCCACTGTGACCTTTCATCTCTCGCCACGTTGCGAACACGTCGACTCGCGGACACATGGTTCTGCGTGTGACCTGCATTTCGAAATTTAAAATGTAGACGCTTTCACGGCCTATCGATGCATTCAACATAAAGCTTTGATAAATTAATGCTGTTCATGACTTACATTCTCTTTGGATGGGGTTCTTAGTGTCCCCAAATTCAGCGTTTTCTGAGCGAAGCGAGAGAAACGGCCGCCATTAAATGTGCAGTAGTCGGGAGAACACGAGAACGAGGCTCTTGGTGGATTCACAGAGAGTGGCTGGAGTGGCACGCCACTGCCCCAAAAATTAGAACAGGTTCAAACTCGAGCAACTCAGTTGCTGGTGACGTGAAAAGTTGCTTGGAATGCCAGTTGCTTTCAACCGACATCGCACACGAAGCAATGTATGGTGAGCAATCGAGTTGCCCGAGTGGAGTTGCCTCGTGTGCGGAGGCCTTTAATAACAAACGCGCCCAATAACTACCGCTAACCACTCCCTCCGTTCTCTGAACTCTCCCTCCCCCCTGACCTCACGCCCCCTGATAGAGGGCGTATCTAAGAGTGGATGCAATGCAAACACAAATAATTTATTTGCAGAAACAAAAAGCACACATTATTTCATTGTGCAAAGTGTGTGCATGCTAAGTTGTGTTTTTTTCATCCTTCATCACAGTAACTTTCCTGTATATACAGAGATATCGGCAATGGTTGCGTAAATCAGACACATTTGCAACTGTCCGTCTTTATAGTATATGTGCTTTAGATTAATTTCAATTATGTCATTTACGAATGGTGCTTTGTTCCATATATACGAAATGAGGTACATTCACGTCTCATTCAAGAAGATTGTTTCCTGCCATTAAGATGAAGACTGATCACTTGTGGATCGCAATAGCAGTAAGCTCGTCATCATCATTCGGTTCACAGACGTTATGGATATACTGAGCGCGCGTACGTGAGAGTGTGCATGTCTAAGTGTTTCTGTGCGTATGTGTACGTGTGTGTGTGTGTGTGCGCGCGCGCGAGTGCGTGCGTTTGTCTTTATGTGCGTGTGTGAGTGTATATATATATATATATATATATATATATATATATATATATATATATACTGTATATATATTATATATATATATATATCTTATTTTAACTACCGAAACGGATGTGAACTTTTGACCAAGAATTAAATCTCCCACCAACCACCCCCTTCTCCCACCAGACCCCACACCAACCCATGTCCGTCTGCCCCTTCATCGTGGACCACTCATCCTCTTTCCACCTCGGAATTTTCGCAGCCTTTTGTTTACCCCGCCCCCCCCCCCACCCCCCACTCCTCTCCTTTTAAACAATCCCTTCTGTTCCTTTGCATCTTGTCTCTCCCTCCCCCCCTCTCTCTCTCTCTCTCTCTCTCTCTCTCTCTCTCTCTCTCTCTCTCTCTCTCTCTCTCTCAAAAACACACAAACGT
>JAWQFJ010023827.1:45000-59717 GCA_034096865.1 Theodoxus fluviatilis | reverse complement strand
CCGCCCTCACGAATATGAACCCGGACACTCTCATCGATGCAGGCGTCGGTCTGGGGGCCTGACGGTGCTGCTATCGATTTCCTCTTCATCTTCTTCTCGGATACAGAGCGTCGGTCTGGTGGCCTGACGGATCCGATATCCTCTTCCTCCTCTTCTTCAATCATCTTCTTCATCCTCTTCTTCAATCATCTTCTTCCTTCTCTTCTTCTTCCTCTTTCTCCCCTCTTCATCTTCTTCTCGGATACAGAGCGTCGGTCTGGTGGCCTGACGGATCCGATATCCTCTTCCTCCTCTTCTTCAATCATCTTCTTCATCCTCTTCTTCAATCATCTTCTTCCTTCTCTTCTTCTTCCTCTTTCTCCTCCTCATCCTCTTGCTGCTGCTGGTCCAACTCAACTGTTTTGCTCCCTCCTCTTTTTCGAATCTTTTTCCAATTCCGCTATTGGTGACGTTTTTTTTTCTAAAGCAACCTGCGTTGACGTCATTCCCTCTCCAAAACATGACGTTGTCCGGAACCTTTAGAATTCATCATTGCAAACATCTTGTTATCATACAGAACTAAATGCAGAATGACCCAAAAATACACATAAATCTAAGTACAGAAATTCTTTCAGATTACTGATTAAACATTAAGAATTTCTGTACGTGACAACCCCCTTACCCGGGAAAAAAAAACAAATGCTAGTTTGTCTTTTTTTTTACAATAGTCTCTTATCTCCCATTTTGATATACCAGAATGACACGCTTGTTCTAAAATGTTTTTGGCATTCCGAACAGTAGAAGCAATTCTCTCAGTACGAAATGACAGTTACCACTCACTATTGCAGAAATAATTGCTCCCTTTAAAAAATTCACACATTAGCCTTTCAGGACTGAGGAAAGAAAACAACCAAGAATATTTATATCTGTCATTACAGGTACACACACCAAATAATGCCAAATTATGAAGCTTCTTTACACAGAAAATGACGAAATCCACCACAATGCGACGACAGCCCAAGAAACACAATCTTCAAATGTGACACGTTCCTGGTTAAAACATAGTGCATATCCATGTATAATCAGCCAACAAGAAAATTGCACCCTGAAACTCTCTGGACTCAAACGCTGATACCCAGAGCCAAAAGATGTACTTAAACAGTGAACGCTGGCTGTCACAACAACACAAACTCACATTGAACAATTACTCAGCCTTCGAGGCAAAACTTGACCAAAAATTTCGCAACCTCAAAACTCCGACATCAAAAGTAAGCATGAAAAGTCGGGGTCACCAGATGTCACAGCTTTTTGAACGCTGGAGAAAATCGGTGTCACCAATATGTTAGATCCTAGTCTTTGGGGTCACCAGATGTCACAACCGTCTTGGGGTTGCTTGATGTTACAACCGTTATATTTCTCTCTCAGATTCAGACAAAGAAAAATAAACAGTTGTTAACAATGTAATTATTTAATTATACAAAACATGAATCTTTGTAGTTCAATTAATCTCTGGCGATTTCAATCGCCCTACCAAAAACAGACAATTCTCTGGCGACTTCAATCGCCCTACCAAAAACAGGCAATTCTCTGGCGATTTCAATCGCACTACCAAAACAGACATGGCCGGACAAGACGAACACACAAAGAAAACACAGGGGATAGTCTTTCTCTCTCCGGTGTACTCCAAGTCCAGAACAATACAATAAGAATAAAATGAAACGTCTTCACCTTGGCATCCAACGTGGGGCTCTCACGGACACTCCTTGGTGGTGAGATCCTGCCGAGGATCTTCAGCTGTATCCTTGCTCGTGTCAACACTCAACGTTTCATTGTCCATCTTGCCAATCCACTCCGTCGTCAGTCTTTCTGCTTCCCCTCCTCCCGATGCAGTCGTCGTTCTCTGATGACCTGGCGATGCGGCTATCCTTCTTCCCCTCCTCCTGATGTAGTCGTCGTTCTCTGATGACCTGGCGGTGCTGCCATCGTCCTTCTCCTCTTCTCCCTCTTCTTCTTCTTCTGCAATCTTCTTCTTATTCAATCGTCTTCCTCCTCTTCTTCTTCGTCCTCTTCCTCTGCTTCCTCTTCAATGGTCTTCTTCTTCTTCATCTTCTTCACAGATACCCTATCATCGTCTTTATTTCCGTGGTCCTCTCCCATCCTCACGAGCATGGACCCGGTCACTCCCGTCAGTCCTCTCCCGCCCTCACGAATATGAACCCGGACACTCTCATCGATGCAGGCGTCGGTCTGGGGGCCTGACGGTGCTGCTATCGATTTCCTCTTCATCTTCTTCTCGGATACAGAGCGTCGGTCTGGTGGCCTGAAGGATCCGATATCCTCTTCCTCCTCTTCTTCAATCATCTTCTTCATCCTCTTCTTCAATCATCTTCTTCCTTCTCTTCTTCTTCCTCTTTCTCCCCTCTTCATCTTCTTCTCGGATACAGAGCGTCGGTCTGGTGGCCTGACGGATCCGATATCCTCTTCCTCCTCTTCTTCAATCATCTTCTTCATCCTCTTCTTCAATCATCTTCTTCCTTCTCTTCTTCTTCCTCTTTCTCCTCCTCATCCTCTTGCTGCTGCTGGTCCAACTCAACTGTTTTGCTCCCTCCTCTTTTTCGAATCTTTTTCCAATTCCGCTATTGGTGACGTTTTTTTTCTAAAGCAACCTGCGTTGACGTCATTCCCTCTCCAAAACATGACGTTGTCCGGAACCTTTAGAATTCATCATTGCAAACATCTTGTTATCATACAGAACTAAATGCAGAATGACCCAAAAATACACATAAATCTAAGTACAGAAATTCTTTCAGATTACTGATTAAACATTAAGAATTTCTGTACGTGACACAGTACAAGGTCTTACCTTTTGGGCTGAAAAACGCCCCAGCGACGTTTCAACGTTTAGTGAACGAGCTCACCAGAGACATACCGGGATGTCATGCTTACATAGATGACATAGTGATTTACAGCAGTGATTGGAAGGAGCACTTAAGCCAACTTGATCAGTTGTTGTGTCGTTTGAAGGAGGCGAATTTAACTGTAAATCTCGCTAAGAGTGAGTTTGGGAAAACGACCATTACCTATCTCGGTCATGAAGTTGGAAGTGGCAAAGTGCGCACTAGACAGGAAAAAGTGAAAACTATAGTGGAAATGCTGGCTCCTACGAATCGAAAGACGGTGAGACGATTTCTAGGAATGGTGGGGTATTACCGCCGGTTTTGTTGTAACTTTTCACAGCTAGCTCTACCATTAACGAATCTGTTGAAGAAAGAAAGAGGTTTCAAATGGGATGACGAGTGTCAGAAGAGTTTTGAGAGACTCAAGCGAGTACTCTCATGTGACCCTGTACTTAAAACCCCTGATCCTAGTCAACCTTTTAGACTGATGGTGGATGCGTCTGACTTGACAATGGGAGCTGTGTTGATACAATTGGATGAGAATGGGTTTGAACACCCCGTGGTGTATTTCTCTAGGAAGTTTCTATCTCACCAGAGAAATTATTCTACCATTGAAAAGGAAGCTTTGAGTATGTTGACCGCACTAGTGCATTTTGAAGTGTACCTTAGGCATTCTGCCCATGAAGTAAAAGTGTATACAGATCACAATCGCTTAGTGTTTCTTAAGACTCTCAAGAATAAAAATCAACGGTTACTCCGATGGAGTTTGATCTTACAAGAATTTCCCATAGTAGTGACCCATGTGGCTGGGAAGGCCAATGTTGTGGCCGACGCTCTATCCCGATTGGAGTGAGTGAATGATGCCCTGGAGGGGTAGGGAGTTTTTGAGGTGTTCCTGTTTGGTGTTAGTGAAAGTTGGTTTCCTTTTACCCCTGTGGGTTCGGGGAGAAAGAATTGACCCACCGTACAGTTGCACGTGTCGTAAAAGGCGACTAATTGGACCTAACCCTGTTATAGTTACTAGTTGTGTAATCCGAAAGGAGTAACTCTGTTCTAGGAGGTTCAGATTGAAGTCCGAGGTTTGAGTTTGTTGTGTGGTGTGATGGTTTTTGGTTTGGGGGTCTAAAAACAGTGAGAGGGAGGCATCACTCCTGGGAGGTGGTCGGGTTGACGGAATGTTAGGCATTGTCGAATGAGGCTGGTGTAGCCCTCACAGCCTGTTTCTGTACCGATTAGCCTAGTGGTAAAATAGACCACGTAACCTGGGGCCCCCTGTTGTTAGAGAGAATTTGTATTGTACTTATTGATTGCAGTGTTGTTTGTGAAAAATGTCATACCATAACATTTTTCTCATTGAGGAAGGGAGGTGTGGCGAGACAACGTTTTTCCCATCTCCTGTTTTATTATTATTATTATCATGTGTCTGCTGAGCCGTAGCCTTAGTGACTTTTTCCCTGCCCTGAGCCGGTGTTAAGGAAGAAATGACCCCTGTGTAGGGAAAGTGACTTGCATATGCTGTGAGTTGTGTTCTCCACTGGTGATATCACGTCAACCAATCTATGACTTTGTGCTAGTCGAACTGATCAATCAAAGCGGAGTTAGACGAGCTGTGACAGGATTGGACCGAGTGGACAGTATGACGTCAGAGAGTGTATATAAGCCAGTGTTGTAGAATGTTCAGTACCAAAAATACGTCGTGACAAAAGCTTCCGACTAAAATTGTATTCTTAGTCAGAAGCTTTTG
Source organism: Theodoxus fluviatilis (assembly GCA_034096865.1). Classification (NCBI taxonomy): domain Eukaryota; kingdom Metazoa; phylum Mollusca; class Gastropoda; order Cycloneritida; family Neritidae; genus Theodoxus; species Theodoxus fluviatilis. The sequence goes on along the minus strand of JAWQFJ010023827.1, from coordinate 55,097 downwards.
TCACGACGTATTTTTGGTACTGTTGTCAGTCCGACCCCGGCCACCCTCCCTTTGTGAGTAGAATGTTCAGGGCGTCCTGACATTTACTTTTATAAGAGCAGAATCCACGGAGGTGCAGGCGCCCTGCTTATGTTAGGTTTTTTCATGGCGGTGGCCATATTCATAGGAAAGAAGAGAGTGAAATGGGAGCGGAAAGAAGCCTCAGCCCGCCACTGAACTGACGGGAGAAAACCCACTTGCCAGTGGTTTAATGAAGGTGGTGGACTGCCTGCCTGCCTGCCTGCCTGCCTGCCTGCCTGCCTGCCTGCTTGCCTGCTTGTCTGAAGCCAGACGGCCTGTCTCGCGGGAAAACCGACTCCTCTACAGAAACGACGAAGGAAGAACAAGTCCCCTCCACCTCTGTGAACCAGAGTTAGCACATCAGAGAGAATGACGAATCGCCATATTTTCATCGAGGTGGTGAATTCCCCGAGTCACCGGCTGAAATGTCGCGTGTGCTCTACCCCCCCTTCCCCTGTCTTACCCCCGGTGTAGCACGCGCTAGGCGTGGGGGTTAAGCCCGTGCAACAACTGCGCAGCGTTTTCATCAAGAGGTCAGATAAGTACATTTGTTTTACTCGGCTCAGTGGCAGACGTTATTTTCCATGTTTGTTTCTTTTACTTGCGAGTTTTGTCATGAATACTGAATTACTGATTAACTATTCTTGCATTTGATACATTTTGTGGCGCTTGCCGCCCATTCCCCTTTCTAGGGTGATTGCTGTCGAGTAATTAAACAATCCATTTGAATATTGATACTGAGTTGCCATTTCTTTAATATCAGACAGTTTACATCTGTAGTTTGGTTGAGGAAATGAAGGTGCGTGCATTGGTTCTTCAAGATTTTACCCCTAGACAAGAGTAACAAGCCATAAATTTATTCAGTTGAGATGAAGTAAATTTAAGTGAAGAACGAGCACGTCACACCATCTGTTCGGTATCTCAGGTCGATGCCAACATCTCCGTCTCTGAAGGCGTCAGTGAGCATGGCCGAAAACATGAGGCTGAACAGTGTCGGCGCCAGGACGCAGCCTTGCTTGACCCCGTTCTAGACCATGCAAGTCCAATAACATCAAACATCACTCAAGCTGGTAAGAGAAATAGCGAGTCAAATATCGATTTCTCCAGTTGTTCGCTCTTACAAATCGCAAACGGAAAAAAGAAGAAGAAGAAAACGAAGAAGAAGAAGAGGAAGAGGAAGAGGAAGAAGGAGGAGGAGAAGGAGAAGAAGGGTGAAGGAGGGTGAAGGAGGAGGAGGAGGAGGAGAAGGAGGAGAAGGAGGAGGAGAAGGAGGAGAAGGGTGAAGGAGGGTAAAGGAGGAGGAGGAGGAGGAGAAGGAGGAGGAGAAGGAGAAGAAGGGTGAAGGAGGGTGAAGGAGGAGGAGGAAGAGGAGGAGGAGGAGGAGGAGAAAATCGAAAAAAGAGCGACGAAGATGACAGAGGCAACAAAGACAATGACGACGACGACGACAAGGATGACAACGATGCCTAGCATGGTGCTACTGCTAGTGCTCCTCTTGTGACAGCAGCTGGTAGTGATGACGTTGTGCTGTCTCTCGTGTTCAGGTGCAGAAGGTTCTCCCAGGAGATGCGTTTTAACTCCCATTGAGTTCGAATGCAAGTACTGCTTCGACCACCTTCGCTTATCCCATGCACGTGCACTCTTGTTTGATAACATGAGTCGCAATTGATTCCACACTGTAATATTAGATAACGCTCCATTCCCGAAGGACAAGACTAAAACAGAGTTGACGAGGGAGATTACAGATCACTGCTGTGAAATCAATGCCAAATGGAAAACACTCGTCCTTATCACACGCTCACGGGACCGCACGCTCCCAGGCTCCGTCCAAAACAACTCTGTTGTTTCCTGTTTTTCCTATCAAACACCCTGGGGTGGGCCGTCAAGCGAGTCTACCCAACTCCGCATTGCAGACCAGCAGCCAGCGCGCACTCGGATGGTAAACACGCCCGTGGGGAGTATTTCGGGAAAGCAATCTGCTGTTTCGGGGTAATATCTATTCCTGGTTAAATCGAAAGTCCGCACAGCCATCACGCAATGTATGAGTCAGTGCGGACAGAAGCTAAGACACCCGAGCGGAGCTTAGGGTCAGGGCTGTCATCAGCGCAACTCCCAATACACACTCCCATGCTTGTTTTGGAGACGCACAACCTCCCAGCCGTTTCCGTGTAGTCCGTGGCTGGGCATCTACTGATATCTAGTTACAGGGAAAACGGGAAAAGGAAAATGGGTTGGAATAACATGATGAGATTGTTTCCTATTCTGAGTGCGGTGTTTACAAACACGAGGCCATTCCAATTCAAATGCCTTCCTTGTTCTTTCTTACCGGAACCAGGACGGATCACGGGATGTCCGGCTTGCAGTGACAAGTCTGGTTAGATTAACCTCATCGCTGAGGTAAGCAAGCACACAGACACAAAAATAAATTCACGAAGTCACAGGTAAACGTTGGCAGTGATGGTGATGAACGTAGATGTGTGCTCAACACGAATACGCGTATCTGTTCGTGTGTCTGTATGTGAGCGGAAGTGCATGCGCGGGCGTTGTTAAGGGTGAATTTGTGTGTTTGTGAGTGTGTATGCTTGAATGCGTGCGCTCGCTTGTTTGGATGTCCATGTTTGTATAAAACTTGTGTTTGTACATGTGCGTACGTGCGCGCGCGAACGAGCGAGGAAGAGAGAGAGAGAGAGAGAGAGAGAGAGAGAGAGAGAGAGAGAGAAACTAAAATGAAATTTATTTTGAAGCCGTCGGCCCATTGCGTTTACATAACTGGAGAAAACAAATTAACATCAAATCGCCCGGCGCCATACCTTATGAATGCGAGGGAGATAGATAGATAGAGATAGATAGATAGATATATAGCTAGATAGATAGCTAGATAGCTAGATAGATAGATAGATAGATAAATAGATAGGTAGGTAGGTAGGTAGGTAGATAGATAGATAGATAGATAGATAGATAGATAGATAGATAGATAGATAGATAGATAGATAGATAGATAGATAGATAGATAGATAGATAGATAGATAGATAGATAGATAGATAGATAGATAGATAGATAGATAGATAGATAGATAGATAGATAGATAGATAGATAGATAGATAGATAGATAGATAGATAGATAGATAGATAGATAGATAGATAGATAGATAGATAGATAGATAGATAGATAGATAGATATAGATATAGATATAGATATAGATATAGATATAGATATAGATATAGATATAGATAATAGATAGATAGATAGATAGATAGATAGATAGATAGATAGATAGATAGATAGATAGATAGATAGATAGATAGATAGATTAGATAGATTAGATAGATAGATAGATAGATAGATAGATAGATAGATAGATAGATAGATAGATAGATAGATAGATAGATAGATAGATAGATAGATAGATAGATAGATAGATAGATAGATAGATAGATAGATAGATAGATAGATAGATAGATAGATAGATAGATAGATAGATAGATAGATAGATAGATAGATAGATAGATAGATAGATAGATAGATAGATAGATAGAGATAAGATAGAGAGAGATGAGATAGAGAGAGGGATTGAATTGGATTGGGTTGGTTTGGATTGGATTGGATTGGATTGGATTGGAGAGAGAGATAGAGATAGAGAGATAGATAGATAGAGATAAGATAGATAGAGATGAGATAGAGAGAGGGATGAGATAGAGAGAGGGATTGGATTGGATTGGGTTGGTTTGGATTGGATTGGATTGGATTGGATTGGATTGGATTGGATTGGAGAGAGAGAGAGACAGACAGACAGACAGAGAGAGAGAGGGATGAGATAGAGGAGGGATGAGATAGAGAGAGGGATTGGATTGGATTGGGTTGATTTGGATTGGATTGGATTGGATGGGATTGGAGAGAGAGAGAGAGAGAGAGAGAGAGAGAGAGAGAGAGAGAGAGAGAGAGAGAGAGAGAGAGAATGAAATATATCCACAGTAGAAATAATTTTCCCGAAACCTAAAACAACGTCTCTTTTCAGTTCTCTTTGTCCCTGCCTTTGCAAATGGGTGGCACCGAATCAGCATAATAGAAAAAAAGAGTACGTAACCACTGGACTTAATTTTAAAAGTATACAAAACTACTTGTGAAAGTTTTGTTTTTCATCATGCCAGCAGAAAACGAAAGAAAACAGGTAGGTTTAGGCTAAACTACAAAACGGCCTTGTGGCACTTCAGGTTAATATTCCTTGTGCAAACTGGATGATTAAGGCTAAGCTTTCTTTCCGTGTCTTAACTCAGTTCATTTTGAACACACGTGAATGCGCTTTAACACACTCACAAGGAACATTATGCAATTCATGGTGACAATAAATGAATATAGTCTGCAGGATTCCCAAAGCACGCGGGAACAACTTCATAACGAGTGATCAGTCGCAAAATGGAGCGTTCGCTATTCCTGACTAAACGCCATCAAGCCCCACTCCTGGACTGCACCATAGACGTCATCTCAACGCTGGGGGAGGAGGAGGTGCCAACAAGTCGACTGCGTGGCAATGTACAGGCATTTTTGGCGCCCACAGTTTCTTCGCGCTGTCGCCCACATCTTGTCAAGTCGGCTTCTTGGATGCACCGCCTCCATGTTTTTCTCGTCTCGGATGAAGGGAGGCTTATCATCAAGGCTGCCGTGGGAGAAGCTGTCAGCCAAACATTCTAGCCGATCCAGAGAGGCTTCCCATGAGTCCCAACGTGTAAACTCAACTAGAGAGAGAGAGAGAGAGAGAGAGAGAGAGAGAGAGAGAAGAGAGAGACAGAGACACAGATAGAGAGACAGAGACACAGAGAGAGACACACAGAGAGAGACAGAGACAGAGAGATAGAGATAGAGAGAGATAGAGAGAGAGAGACAGAGAAACAGAGAGAGAGACACACAGAAAGAGACAGAGACAGAGAGAGATATAGAGAGAGAGAGACAGAGACAGACCGAGACACACAGAGAGAAAGAGAGAGAGAGAGAGAGAGAGAGAGAGAGAGAGAGAGAGAGAGAGAGAGAGAGAGAGAGACAGAGAGACAGAGAGAGAGATTGAGTGATTGATTGTTTAAATAATTGTGTTTTTTTTTCGGCCGACGACCCATCAGACAATTAAGACATGTTATGTACAGTATTACGTAAATTAATACAGTAGATATTGATACTTTTAGCATCTCTCAACTAAAAGAAAACTTTTTCATCATCACAACTGGTTGAATCATAGTCTGTTACTGTTATGTCAAAAGCAGCTCTCAGAGAGCCCAAACTGATAAGAAAAATATGTACAGTTAATAAACACTTGTCACCCAAGAGATGTTCGAGCGATTGTAATATAAAAGTGCAAGTTGTTATTTTTAGTAAAATAAGCTTTGTCCATGCTTCAAAGCTAAAATACATGTACACAAACCAAGTCGCATCCACCTGCATCCTGCTACCGATCACCCTACAACACCTGTCTGGTTATCACTGAAAGACAGATTTCTTAATTTCATAGAATAATGTATGTACATCGCTAAAGCTCTAGTTTTCCACGTATCTTGTCCGTCTACCAAGTATTGGTACCCACCCCTATTGGGGTTAATATACTTTGCTATGTTCTGCTCCCTAAGAGAAGTATATTTAGGGCAATGAATTTAAAAAATGTTCTTATTTTCTACTTTATCAATACAGAATGGACATGATCAAACAACTTTTTCTCTACCCCACCTTACATTATTACGCAGCTCGTTAATTCCCAACCTGAATCTTATAAACGAATCCCTAAATTTCTTAAAGTTAATCCTATTTAGATAGCGTTCACATTCAAATGAGCTTTTCAAAGTCTGGTAGACTGCAAATCTTTCGCTTCTACAGAGTTTCTCTTTCCATTCTTGCTTGAAACAGTCTCTTAGCCTTAGATCTAATGATTTCAGGAAACTTTCTCTTGTCGCCTCCTCCGTTCGCCCAATTAAAAGTTATACTCCATTCTTAATAAAAATTCATCAACAGCCTTTGCCCAGTTTAATTTTGCTGATAAGATGGTGTTGTTGAGCATATTTAGGCTTGCTTGGGAAGTCTATCTCTATGCATTTTGCTTACCTTAAACCAGAATTTCACTGCCCTTAACAAAGCATTTAGCATCAGGGGATATCTCCCAGTCTCGCCATAGATCATAGTATTAGACGATCGCACATCAAGACCCAAGAAACGTTTGCATGCAAACATGTGCACTTTTTCTAAATCTTCTTGTCCCGAGAGACCCCATACTTCTGAACCATAAAAGGGCTGGTGTTACATGGGCATCAAGTAGTTTAAAGAAAACCATTGTATTTAGACGACGTAGGAACCTCATTGTTCAAAGCAGTTGTACTACCTTCTGTTTAGCTCTGACTAACTGGTATTCCAGTGCTACTGAAGCAGACAGTTTGGTGGAAAACATATATCCCAGATATTTGTATCGGCTTACACTGTTTGACGGTTTCTGCTTTATCACTATCCCAGATCAGCCTAGATGAGGTTTTGTTGCATTTCTGGGTACCATACTGACAATGCAACCGTGGACCTATGCTGATCTCCAGAGGCATATGACTGGAATGGAAACTATCTGCTATTCTAAGATTCACTACAGAAGGAAAATTCCCTGGAGAAATTACGCAATAATCTACTACACTTTCTCCGTGCTGTGTTGAACAAGTATATGTACCATCTCTGTCACCCTGTACGCTTCCATTCATTATACATAAATGATAGATTTCACAGAGGTTCATGAGTAACTTGCCAAACCGATTGACAGATATGTCTGTAGAAGATCGTGATGTTATAGAATCCGTACAAAGACATTCCATTACCTCAAACTCGCCATCCCTCCCAGAACCATCTTCTCCGTCTACATCATGCACGTTCCAACAACCTGTTCTTGCATTAAAATCTCCGCACATAAGTATAGCTGCTTTAGGGAATTCCTCCTGCATTTCCATTACCACATCTTCCAAATGGAGAATACTGCACTTCACTTCTCTGTCACAGTAATACGGGGAGTCTGCAGGTGGTATGTATGCACTAATAATGACAAGGTCATTGCACGTCCAGCCAAGGAATAGGACAATTATTATGTTGTCACATTTGCACGATATAGGAGACGCGTACTGAGCCAGATCCTTCATAACTAAGACAAACACACCACCTGATCGATGTCCCTGGCGAGACCGTTTGATGGCAGGGAACAGAAAACTACATGGTTATCGAATATGTCATTAAAATCACACTCTTTCCCTGCAAAAGTTTATTGTAAACAACAAACATCAAAACTGTAGATGCATTCCAGAAAGCCCGGCTCTGCTAGTCTGGCAAACAATCCTTCTATGTTCCAGCTGACCACTCTGAGAGTGGGTTCTGTTTTATTAAAACGAAGGGGGTGCTGGCAACAGCCAGCAGTTTCGACGGCCCGTCGGCCTAACCATCAGGTCTGGTTATGTTGTGTATCTTGGGTACCGCAGTGAGGCTGTATATCTACTGGACGGTGTAATCTGCCCTGCCACACACTGTTCTGAGCCATTTGAGCACCAGCCTCCCAAGTTCCACCGTTCACTCTACCCGTTCTTTATCAGGCATACCCTGTATTCCGTCGGCTCTGTTGTCCCTGTCACAAACATCTTCGCCAACACCTGCCTCCCTGCGAGCTTCCATCGCGACACCATCGATGTCTGCATCGCCACTCATCGGATCTGTACTCGATGGCCTGAGCCATTCGAGCATAGAGCACTGCATTGTTCTGCAGTGTGACCCAGGCGTCGGCATCGATTCATTCATTGAAGATGCACCGACCGTGTCTCCAGCACCTCGACCAGCATGTTTCTCACGCACCGGGTTTGACGTGCACCGATCGGGGGACGACACACATTCTCCACCTGATGCGGTATTGGAAAACACCGCATGGTCGTCACCATCTGCGAGAAACAAACTGTCGTCTCCGGGATAGGGAGGTGACGTTTGACCTCGACCACCACCAGCATCGACGGAGTCATCACTGGTCGCGACCAAACGATGTTGACCCTGGCGACAATCCCGTAGCAGTGCCACAACGTCGGCCTCACCGAAGCCGACACCAGCCACGGTACGGTCCGGGCCGCGATTGTCGCCCTCCGAGAGTGCAGTCTCCAGGTTGATCTGCACAAGAGTCCTTGTTGCGCAGAACTTCCCTCGACGAGTCTGTTGCGTGCGCAGCGTCCTCAACGGGTCTTGAACGAGCAGGGTAACTTTCCTTGTGTTGTAGTCGCTGATCTTGTTCGAGACTGTAGGAGCCCTCACACCCAACCGCCTGAGGGTGTTCCGCCACCGTTCCAGCACCAGCATAATGTCAGACCTATCAGTGAAGTTTACCAATACCGGGCGTGGTGAGTTAGGTCGCTCACTCGAAGTTCTTGCCCCCAACCGTTCCGTGCTGACGATACTGCTGAGGGACCAGGGCACATCAGGCATTGCTCTTTTCAGAAGATGCAGAACACTATGTGATAGCTGTTCGCCTGATTCTCGTGCGTCCTCCCGAATACCAAAGAAGCGAACAGAGTTCAGGTTTGATCACATACAATTTGGGCTCGCTTTTCACCTGGTTTCTCGTTCCTTAAAAGCACCAAAAGCTTTTTAATTGCACTCTGCTCTTTTTTAATACATGTATTCCATTCAGACAGGTGCTGATATTCCATTTGACATCGCCGCATTGTTTCTTGGCAGTACAACCTTAGTTGCCTGTTCTCTTCACAGACCCATTTCACACAGTCAGTCACGTATTTGATATCCTGGTGCATTGCATTTAGCTTCCCGCCCATGGTCTCTTCTACTTGTCTCAATTTCTGCTCCAGTCTTGCACACAAATCTGACGTTTGCGAGTGGTTGACTTGACAACTGTATGTTTGGTATGGCGCGCGCACGTAGTAGACAGGCTCACGCATATCATAATTCCCGTTGACGTTGTAATACTCTGTTTGAGGGCCGGGATTGGCATGTACATCGCTGCTCCGCATTAAAAGACCAGAAAGATCTTGCAGGTAGCCTGACGATGCACGCGGTTTAAGGATACACAGAAACAGCAATATTACATAGAGTGCCACGACGAGGCAACAAGTCCTCCTCTCAACGATAATTTCAACAGGGAGCTGTCGTCAGGCAACGAAAACATGTGCAAATCAGGTTGCTTTTCGTCTGCATGCCCAATGTAGCCGTTTCTGCCTTTACGAGTGCTGACTCGGGCATGATGCACGCCTATCCGATAACGGTAAATACAAAGTTCGACACCCATGTCGGCAGGCTTATCCGTGAGGGATCATCAGCTCTGAGAGTATGGAACAATGGTGTATTCACAAATAACAAGGAAGTAGAGGTTGGGAAACTCACAACAGTCTTAGGCCTAAATGCTACATAAATCCAAACATGCTCTCCTTGTACATGGTATCTTTAAACAATAGACGGCGAAACAAGTTATGATTCGAGCACCGGTAGTTCGTGGACGCACTCACGGCAGTAGATTGAGCGCGACGCACAATTACAATGAAGAACTTTGTAGTTAATGTCAACATTAAAGCACTTACTTCATTCTGATATTTCCGCAACTGTAGTACAAACTGATTGCTGGGAACTGGTCGCGGAACAAGAACGGCAATCAGTACAATACAATACAATACAATACAATACAACACAATACAATACAATACAACACAATACAATACAATACAATACAATACAATACAATACAATACAATACAATACAATACAATACAATACAATACAATACAATACAATACAATACAATACAATACAATACAATACAATACAATACAATACAATACAATACAATACAATACAATACAATACAATACAATACAATACAACACAACACAATACAATACAATACAATACAATACAATACAACACAATACAACACAATACAATACAATACAATACAATATAACTTTATTTATCCCACAACAAGCAATTCAAGTACACTTTATTATTATTTATTCAGTGGGAGCGTCTCGGTCACTGCGCCTCAGGGAAGAG
>JAWQFJ010023827.1:35000-42500 GCA_034096865.1 Theodoxus fluviatilis | reverse complement strand
TCGCATCTTTTCTCACCTATCCCACCCCCTCTCAGTATTGTTTGTGAGGAGAGTTTTAAATGTTTTTAAATGACTATAGATTTTAATACTTTTTAAAAATACTGAAATGGGTAGAGAGTTTAATATCTTTTCAGTGTAAAAAATTAACAATTTACGAAACACTTTCGTGTGAACCATAGAAAGATGAAGATTTGATATCGATATTGATCTGAGTCATTTATCGTATAAGCGTGAGAACATTTCTTGGGGGTAAAATGAAGATCACAATATCAAGGTTTTGTATACTAATATGGCCGTTTGAAACAGATATTCATGTTTAAAAGAGCCAGTGCAAACTGGAGAGTATCTCATTTAGAGTCATTTCATAGTTATTCATGATAATACGTCCAGATATATATGACAAACTCCTGAGAGAAAAGCTCAGTTACAGTACTCATCCATTGTCAGTTATCTCTGCCTCTTTTGCTGTCATCCCGTCTCGTTTATATCGCATACAACAACACAGAGCTGTGAATTCTAGGAACAGCAATCGCGACGCTTTGTCCATGTGGTGAGTACTTCCTTGATTTTGACGAGTTAACACTTTGTTCGTGGAGAGACATTCGCATCCGCAAGCACGACTAATCGGCGCATCCGGTCATGAAAATATGACGACAGGAAATACAGAGCTAGCATGCTGTGTGGGAGGAGATTTGCGAAGATCGCATCCTGTTTGACATTCTCACGAAACAAGCATCTTGCATTTGTGGAGGGTATACTCTCTCTCTCTCTCTCTCTCTCTCTCTCTCTCTCTCTCTCTCTCTCTCTCTTTCTTCCGCGCGCTCATCTCAGCAGCAGGATGTGTTCACGTCACTCTCATGAAGTTTCGCCGGCAGAAGTAAAAGAGTGGGAGAAACATACCAATAACGGATCTTCGAGCTGCATTGGAGATTATTCTCTCCGCTCTTCTAGACGCTGAGACCATGTCTTCGTTCACAGTATTTGGAGAACGGGATGCTACCGTCGTGGTGCTGAGATTCAGATCCTAGGTCGACCATCCATCATTCATCAATGACGCGACAAACAGCTGGAGAAGAAAACCTCCTGCCCAACTGCGCAGAGACCAGCAGAGACGCAACGAGGACAGAAACACCAACTTTGAAAACAGTGATGAGCAAGCTCCATCGAATTTTTGTCTTTCCACAGATGGCTCCGTTTCCAGTCGGTGCGATTTATTTCCATTTTCTGCGTCCGCCATGCCCGCTGCACGGTACTCCACGAAATCTCTGAGCGCACGTGAAAAGCCTGCAGACAAATATACAAGCACTGTAAGTCGACCAAAGGACGAGACATCAAATTTCGACCTATCGTGCACAGCTTCGTCAGTGGTCAGTGGCAAAGCAACTTCGGATAATCTGAACACTGCTTACGTGTTCATCGTCGAAGCACTCCAACCATTCAGAAAGAAGTGGCAGCGCAAGGAAGAGGGGGTAAGCGCTGTGGAGTGTGCTGGCTCTTTGGTTAGTGACACATGTGTGGATACTCGCACCATTGAAATCATTTCGTCACAGCCGCCAACCACTTCCACTGCTCATGTCTCAAACCACGTGCAGCACAGTCGTGTGAGTGCAGGTTCTATGCCTGCTAAACGAGGGAAAGCTGCTACCATCCACCCCGTCATCGGCAGCAGGCTGGCGCTCCAAGAAGAAGTAGGGCCTTGGTGACTTGAAAAACAATACAACACCACACAACACATCACCGCACCGCACCGCACTGTAATAATACAATAAAATACAATACAACACAACACAACACAACACAATATATATTTATTACTGCCGTGGCAGGGTTTGATGTGTCCTACACATGCATTCAACAATCGACGCGAAGAACAATAATTATACGATAAGAATTTTACAAATTAAGACACATTTATTTATTTGAGTAAAAAAAAGAGAAAATTTACAGACACATATTTGCATGAACAATGTAGCATTTTTACAAGAATAAGAAGTTAAAATCACTTGGTTGCACATCAAGTCATGTTCATGAAAATCAAGCACAATCAGCAGAGGAGGCTATAATCATATGAGACACTAAATGTGTGTGAAACTTCAACGGAAAAGGAGGCCTTAACAAAGGAGGTAGAAGAGTCTTTAAGTAAACAGAAATATAAAAACATCTACTGCCTCTTGTTGAAAAGTGTGATGGCTTCAGGAATACAAGAGCGCCTGAATCGCTCTGTTCGGCACTTCGAAAGTTACATCCTGGTCCCTGATGGTGTCAGCATGAACACTGAACTCTCTGTGGGGAGGACGGGAAGGAATTCGTCTGACTACTTTCACTTTCTTCCGTGCTCTCTCGTTAAAAACATTCACCTCGTTCTCTGGGGTGACCTCTTGCAATCATTTTCGCAGGGGCAGGAGAGATGGGAAAAAGTAAAAAAGTAAACAAAATAATATATAATGTATGTTGAAGTCTTTTTCTGTCTTTGTTGTTCGTGTTGGGGTACCATGTGAGGAGGCAGTAAGTGATGATGCTCTTTATTGAAGTTCTGTAGTATGGCGAGAGTATGGCCTCACTCTCATTAAACTGTCGTAGTTTTCTGAGCAGATGTAGGCGTTGCTGGTTTTTGGAAACGATAGTATTTATATGAGCTGACCACGTCGTCTCGGCTGCAAAAGTGGCTCGAAGATACCTGAATGTGTCCACACAATCAATATATTCGCCTTTGTGATAGGCTGGAGAGGAGATATGATGCATCTGAAGTCGACTATCAGTTCTTTAGTTTTTGACGCATTCAGCCTCATGCAGTTCATGTCAGCCCAGTTGACGAGATGATTTATTTCTTCTCTGTAGTCTTCCTGGTCCTCTCTGATAAGACCAACAATGGCCGTGTCATCCGCAAACTTCAGCACGATGGTGTTAGTTGAGTGCGAGATGCGGTCCGCAGTGTATAGGGAGTATACAACCATGGGGAGAGAACGCAGCCTTAGGGAGGGCCAGTATTTATGATGACGACTGGAGATCGAACGCCGCCGATGGTGGTGTACTGCTTCCGAATATTGAGGAAGTCGAAGATCCAGAGTTTGGCAGAATGATCTGCTCCAAGATCGTCTAGTGTGGAGAAGAGGTCGTCAAGGCGGATCGTGTTGAATGCTGAACTGTAGTCTACAAAAAAAACACGCAAAGCTACGTGGGGTCTCGGGATGTGCTTCAGCACTGAGTTCAAGAGCGTGAACGTCGCAACGTCAGTGCTTCTGCCCAGGCAAAGTGCACGCATTCATCCTGATGTCTCGTCTGATTTTTTTGTTGCTCTTCGCGATCTGGCTAACAAGACTTGTATAAGTCTGCAATGTTCTTCCTCTCCCACCCCCACCCCCACCCCTCACCCGTCTTCCCCACTTCGTTGTTCGTTCGAGAGTTCGAGATGTCCGTAACCATTGTTGTGGATCGGTGGCCTGAACAATAAAATTTTTCGTTTTCTCTCTCTCTCTCTCTCTCTCTCTCTCTCTCTCTCTCTCTCTCTCATGACAGTTTCATAATCGAAAGTTTTGCATTATGTTGACATTAGATAAGTACTGATTATTTATTTTTAAAAACGTGTTCTCAAGGGTAACACAAGAATGGCTTAAATTTGAAATGATGCTTAGGAGATTGGAAGACACTTATTTCATGAGTGGATTTGAGTTGACGTTGCACGTTGTCCGCGGCTATTCCAGACGCACCACCAGTAGGGTAACCCGCCAAAAATTGGCTGGAGTCAACATTTGTCCACATTTGATTTGTGGATGTAAAGGCTATCAACTGTTGATTCATGTTGACACCGGCCTATTCCTTGCAAGGTCCTTGTTTTCTTCGTGTCTGTGCACCGCGCGTCTGTCCTAAATTGCCCAAGGCGATTGGATGCTGCAGGTAGAAGTACAAGTTTGAAATCAATCTACATGTAGGTCAGTTACATGTTTTGGCAGAAATGCAGGCCAGCGACACCAAATGCTCATGTCCTCCGACATTTTGCCTGAATACATTTAAATGCGTGAAAATCACAGATTTGTTGCCTTACGTCGTTTATGCAGCACATGTGCAGAAACATTTCAGGGGATATCATTCCAGAACTGCCGTTAGCACATCTACATGTGCATTCATATGGGCATGACATCTACACTTTTTATCGTACCAAATTTATAGTATATAAAATATATCAGGAAAGACTGCAGATAAAAAAGTGAAAAACAAACCAAACCCACGTGCATCTCCAAAGACACACACGCGCGCGAGCGCGCGCATCGTGTTGGGACTGGTCTAAGGGCACGTTCGTTTGGCCACAAATCTCGAGATTCTCCCTGAATGGCTAGTCGAGGGCGAGCGAGACGCTCCTACAGCTAGAAAAACGGCCAATCATCTCGCAAGGCGGAAGAACATGGCTGCGTCCCAGCGCCAGAGTTGGTGAAGAAGTTGCCGATAGACCAAATAACTGACGATTCAGAAATCACATTAGTTTTTCACTTGATAGAACACACCATGGTGTCATATCGAATGGCACGGGAACTTTTTCAACGAAAGAAAGCAACCTGGGTTCAACTGTAGACAATTTTGTCGAAAATATTAGGCCTCGATTCATTTCGATCAATTCAAGAGACATAATTCATAGAGCGTACGTATACGGTGAAGGGACATAATTCATAGAGTGTACGTATACTGCAAGAGATAAAACATTTGTCGGCAGTATGTCCAGAAATACCCAATACACCTACTCCTCTATATATACAAATGAACACTCGAATAGCAAATACTTCCGTGTACGAACACTTTTCCATTCTCGAACCCTGAGAAGCACATTACAGGCACTGTTCTCTCCGAACACCAACCCAACTCACACTGTCTCCGCCATTTTGGCTCATCCGGGTCACTGCAGCGGGAAGGATCGAGGGAGCTCCGGACCTCCCTCGGTCACCCGCCTTCTCGGCGAGTGCGTCCTTATGAGCGAGGAAAGTGGGAAACGCCTAGCCCTCGCGATTCTCTTGAGATTTTGGGCCAAACAAACGCGCCCTAAACGGTGACAGGTCACGAATATCTCGTCCACTTCATTCTTGTAACTGACCTGGATTAAACCGCCTCACGTATGTCTGCATGTACGGCCAAACCACCTTGCGCCAGTTCGGACTGGTTTCGTATCGATGGGTCACTGCTAAGTACTACCAAGTGTGCCCACATCAATGGAAGCATTTTCGTTTGTTTGTATTTCCGTCAAATTTAATGTGCTGTCTGACGGTTTGAATGAAGCAGCAATCATTAGTTCAATGACTCGAGATCAATCTCCGTCTCGACGTTCACTCCTGGAACAACAGGGTGAAACGTTTCAGCGCGGTCATCTCAACACAACGTTCTTTCTCAGGATCTTTTCCTTCATGTTGTGTACCATGGTAACACAATTTCCAGATCACTGCATACACTCGAGCTGTTTATGTTCATGTTCCTACTCTCGCTTCTTGGTGTCTCATTACTGGCCTCCACCAAGGAGTCGGGAATAAAGCCATGAATTTTCATTATGTAGCTTGAAATAGTATTTTCCTATAAAAGATGAGGTTGTCATGTTGTCTCAGCATACAACACAGTTTGTAGCATTGGTCTTTCCTTTTAAATCGGCGATGGCGGTGGTGAGGGCGTTGTTGTTTGGGTGTGGAATAATAATAATAATAATGTGTGGATTTACAAAGCGCCTTACCAATGAGTTAATACATGCTCAAGGCGCATACATACACAACCATTTCAATATACAATAACAGTCAATCACCTCAAGCACAACTTAATAAACTGAATAACATAGGAGTCAGACATTCACTTGAGACATTCGACAAACTGATGTACAACGTCACCGTTAAACCATGAAACTGGGGAGAGGGGGAGGAGGGACAGGAGGGGGGTAGGAGGCTTAGGCAAGCTAGTACTAAGAGAACAGTGAGGAAAAGAAGATGAAGAAACTTAGACAGGATCAGGGAAAGAGTTCAAGAAGGGGTCATGCTATTTACCGAAACGGCGCTAACGAGGCTAATGTCTTCAAAATGGCTTAGAAATGAACATATATTTCGTTATCCCCTTCTTGAATATGATATATGTAAGCTATTCTAATTAAACCAGAACTATATTTGACCAAATTACGTTAGAAACAGCAACATTTTGAAACACAGACATGCAGTCGCCATTTCGGTCCAGGATCGAAATGGCGACCGCACGTCTCATGTCAGTGTTTCAAAATGTTGCTGTTTCTAACGTAATTTGGTCAAATATAGTTCTGGTTTAATTAGAATAGCTTAAATATATCATATTCAAGAAGGGGATAACGATATATATGTTCATTTCTAAGCTATTTCGAAGACATTAGCCTCGTTAGCGCCATTAGCGCCATTTCGGTAAATAGCATGACCCTTCAAGAAGAGGTGAGTTTTGAGAGCAGAGCGAAAGGTCGAGGTAGAAGTAGAGTGACGAACAGAAGCGGGGAGGTCATTCCAGATAGAGGGAGCCTGATAAAAGAAAGAGCGTTCACCAAATATTGTTTTAACAGGAGGAAAATGTGGTGTTGTTGAGTGCAGGCTATTTAGGATACTCGAATGGTGCAGGAACAGATGACGTGGGTCACTCATCCATACTTGCCTCCCACAGGTCTGTTTCTGCAGCGACGGAATATCCAAGGTGACAGTCCTCTGCTAGTTACCTAAGAGTTTATCAAGGAAATAAAATTACCGCAGCGCATTGCTCAGAAAAATAGTGTTATTGGTTTAAAAGCTACTACATGTACCCCTTTACTGTTTTTGGTATCAATAATTAACACACGCCCCCTCTCTCTCCCCCCTCTCTCTCCTCTCTCTCTCTCTCTTTCTCTTTCTCTCTCTCTCTCTCTCTCTCTCTCTCTCTCTCTCTCTTTCAACATTTTTTGTTCGACTGTCCCTTGTACAATGATCTACGTAACAGATACACTAAGGAATATATCAAATGTCCTGAGGCCACTGATGCTACCTTCTTAATAAATAGACGTGGTTTTATGAAAACACGCAGGGTGGCAATGTACCTTTACTATGCCTTCCAACTATGAGATCAGTGTCTGACTGTCCAGAACTAATCACCTAAAGCAATGCTGTCTGATTGTACATGAAAATAATGTGTCACATGATTGCTACACTTGCATATTCTAGACAGTAATGTATGCGATTATGTACTTCCTCTCTCTCTCTCTCTCTCTCTCTCTCCTCCCTCTCCTCTCTCTTCTCTCTTCTCTCTCTTCTCTCTCTCTTGCTCTCCCCTCTCTCTCTCCTCCCCCCCCCCCCTCTCTCTCTCTCTCTCTCTCTCTCTCTCTCTCTCTCTCACACACACACACACACACACATACAAACACACACACACACAGACACACACACGCGCACACACGCACGCACGCGCGCACACTCACACACACTTCTACTCTTTTTTTGCATGTAGGCGTAGACGGTGGAGAGACCACATTAATGCGGCATAAAAAAACTAAGC
>JAWQFJ010023827.1:22500-27500 GCA_034096865.1 Theodoxus fluviatilis | reverse complement strand
AAGAGATAGTTTTTTCCCGCCCTACTCCCATTTTAACGGTTCAAACATTATGGCGTTTCCCTTCCCAAATTAATCCCAATTAATTTACAACCCAAACCACACATACCTCAGCAGACTCTTGACAATGACGGTTGTCACCCTCCTGTGATGCACACAGCGACTAGGTGATAGCACTCGCACAGGGCGGCATGCCCACCTGCGAGTCTATAGCGGAGCGCGCTACAACGCGTCTGCCTGCTCAGACAGCAAGCGGTGAAGTGAATCCAGAAAGCGCCAAAACGCTCAACGGTCAGTCGCCCCGATCTCATTAGCCAATGAGATTATTCGATACCCCTATCACGTGGGTCATAAAGCACGAGGACTGACACGTGGGGAGCAAAGTCCACGGAACTCACCTCCGTGACCTACGAAAAGAACATTCTATCATACCCCCTGTTCGACGGTGAAAACCACCCCCCGCCCTCAGACGGGTAGTAACAGGCCATGCCCTCTGACCTTCGTTACTAAAAATAACGCCCAGCGTCCGTCCCTAACGTACCAGTTAAAGACAATTGAACAGATTATGATTTCTTTATCTTTTCCTTCTCTTCTCTTGCGCAATCTTGCGACAGTCTGTCTGCCTGTCTGTCTGTCTGTCTGTCTGTCTGTCCGTCCGTCCGTCCGTCCGTCCGTCCGTCCGTCCATCCGTCCGTCCGTCTGTCTGTCTGTCTGTCTGTGTTTCTGTCCGTCTTGTCTGTGTGCCTGTCTGCGTGTCTGTCTGTGTGTCTGTCTGTGTGTCTGTCTGTGTGTCTGTCTGTGTGTCTGTCTGTGTGTCTGTCAGTCTGTCTGTCGGTCTGTCTGTCGGTCTTTCTCTCTCTCTCTCTCTCTCTCTCTCTCTCTCTCTCTCTCTCTCTCCCTCCCTCCCTCCCTCCCTCCCTCCCTCCCTCCCTCCCTCCCTTCCTCCCTGTCTCTCTCCCTCCCTCCCCTCCTCCCTCTCTCTCTACCCACCCCCCCCTCATGTTGCTGTCCATTCACGTTCACCGTGTCAAATGTGTTCTGTCACTTGGTTCGTACACCCATTCATGTGGCCAGTGCCTATTATTCCACACCGCCATTCACTCGAGTGTGTCATCCGCTTTCCCTGCACACACCTGACGTACATATATGGCATCTACACGGCTTCCTACGCAGGATCATCGCAGGCATACGTCATGTTTACTACCACTGCTGCCCTTCAGCACAAGCGGCGTAGGCACCAGCCATATTTGGCCTACGTGCATCTGTGGCTGCAATCAAGGCAGAATACCCAATGCTCAGTTAGCAGCTGTGACGCTGGTGCAGTCTTTGTCTGCTCTGGCAAGGACTAGGAACTATTGTCTCCACACGCATTACTCATAATGGAAGTCTGAATGCCTGTTAATACCATGGGGTCCATGAGCCTGCCTACATCAGGTACTTGATTGTGGCCACCACCGTTTCTGGCAGCAAGCTGCCGAGATTGAGCGAGAAATAGATACGAAAATAGCCGATGCCAGTTAGATGCAACGCACACAAACCTTCTCCGAGAGACCATGTGACAGATGTGTCTTTTTCAGTAAAACAGTAACGACCACGTCACATATACGTCATGATGGAAACGATAGCATCATGCGTAGGGATCGAGTGTCTTTGGTGACAGTCATTATTATATGTCTTGTACGAAAAATTCTTAAATGGATGGGTGGATACTTTACGGACTATCAGGTCTCGTAGGTTATGTGTGACCACTGATTGTCCGAAGTTAGTGAGTATTTGCTCCAGTCTCCTATTCATTTAAATTGGACAAATTACGTAGTTAGACGTGATAGGTCTTCTTATCACTCACCCACCCATCCCCACTTCGACTTACACCCCCACTCCAAACTCTCACCCCCACTTCACACACCCATCCCCCACCCCCACTCCACCTCCACCCCACCCCACTCCACCACCCCCACTACACTCCCCACTCCACCCTCAGAAAACCCACCCCCATTCTGTGTCTGAAGAGGCTGTCAAGAAAGTTATTCTCGCCTCCACTCCCACCACTTGCGACCGTGACCCCATCCCCACCAACCCCTTTTAGTTGAATGCCTTGACTCTCTTCTGCCCTACATCACATCTGTTGTTAACGAGTCCCTCTCATCTGGCACCTTCCCTTCCGTGTACAAGTCAGCCATAATTAAGCCACTCCCGAAGAAGCCTTCTCTGGACCCCAACGCTTTGAAAAATTATCGCCCGGTCTCTAACGCCCCCTTCCTGTCCAAAGTTATAGAGAGACTAGTACTCACCCAGCTGCAGCAACATCTTGCAACCAACAACCTCTTGGCACCCGGCAGTCAGCCTATCTTAGCTACTATAGCACAGAAACTGCCTTACTCAAAATCCTCGGCGACTTTTACTCTTCTTTAGATCAGGGAAAACTTAGCATTCTCACCCTCTTAGAGTTGTCAGCGGCTTTCAACACAATAGACCACTACACTCTCCTCTCACGCCTGCGAAACACTTTTGGAATTTCACACTCTGCCCTTGCCTGGTTTCATTCTTATCTCACTGACATATTTCAAACGGTCTCCAGCAACAATCATTACTCAGCTTCTTCTCCTGTCCAGTTTGGTGTTCCCCAGGGTTCAGTACTGGGTCCAGTTTTGTTCGTTCTTTACATGCAACCTTTGTTTGACATAGTCGCTCAGCATTCAATCAATCAGCATGCATTTGCAGATGACAATCAGCTCTACAAAGACACCACCTTAGATCAATTCCAACTCACGTTAGACACTCTACAGACCTGTCTTTCTGATGTTAAGTCATGGTTGTCACACAACAAACTCCAGCTGAACGATTCCAAAACCAAATGCCTTCTTGTCAAGTCTCAGAGACTAGTGACGCCTCCATTCCTCCCGTCTTCTGTCAGGGTTGGAGACGCTGACGTCGCCTATGTTCCATCAATCAAAAACCTTGGTGTCACCCTCGACTCTCATCTATCTGTTTCCGACTTTGTCCGAGTTGGAAACTACACATGTATAGGAGGCCAGGCAAGCAATGGGTTTATATAGAAAGTCGGCTTTCGTGACCAAACTTTCATCCCCGTGTGATTCATGAGAGAATTGTGTAGTTATGATAATAATACAGACTATTTGTACGCACATACCTTCCCTAATTCTGTGGCAGAAAGATCACCAACTTACGTTTTGCTGATGACATTGATGGATTAGCAGGAAGTGAAGAGGAGCTGACTAATCTTGTCGAGCACCTGGACAAGACCTCACAGGCATAAGGCATGGAGATCAGCGCCGAGAAGACCAAGGTGATGACGAACAATCCTCGGGGCTTCAAAATGGAAATCAAAGTGAAGGGCCAAAAACTGGAAGCTAAGAACAACTTCACATACCTGGGATCTATCGTGACTGATGAAGGGTCCAAACCAGAGATACTGTCCAGGATAGCACAAACAACAGCAGCATTGGCAAAGTTGAAAGCAATATGGCGTGACAGAAATATCACTCTCGCGTCGAAGATCAGGCTCATGCGCACGCTGGCCATCTCCGTATTCTTGTAAGCATGCGAGTCCTGGGCACTCACATCTGAACTACAGAGACGGATACAAGCCCTGGAAATGAGATGCTACCGCAACATTCTGAACATTTCATATAAAGACCATGTCACGAATGAGGAAGTGAGCAACAGGATCAGGAGAGCAATTGGACAGTACGAAGACCTGCTCTCAATTGTAAAAAGCAGAAAGCTGAAGTGGTACGGTCCCGTGTCAAGAGGCAGTGGGCTGGCCAAAACCATCCTGCAAGGTACCGTACCAGGTGGGAGAGGGAGAGGCAGGCAGAGAAAGAGGTGGGAAGACAACATTAAAGAGTGGACAGGCTTGACCTTTGCTGACTCACAGCGAGCCACAGAGGATAGAGATCAATGGAGGAAGATTGTCCGAAAGTAATCAGTGGTGCCTCAACAACCCATCTCAGGGTTAAGAGACTGAACTGAACTGAACTGAACTGAAGTGACCTTCCCTAATAGGCAAGCTCACAATGAAAAGTCCACACTCATACAAAGCATTCCAACACTCGCACCACTGTACAGTTGAAATAAAAGAAGAATTAAATACAATACAACTAATTAACATAGCAGGCAATAAACAAAACACAAAACATAAAAGAGGCGCCTTGTGAAGCACCGCTCACTGCTCGTCAGGAAAGACTGACCGGAACAGGTACGGCTTAAGGGAGGTTTTGAACTGGGACTGGGACTGGGACATAGTTCATAGGCATGCCAAAGTTCAAGCTTAGATCCCATCTTCTCCATTACATAACATAAAAAATAACGGCTTCCTCAGATTCGTGCAAATGCAATCCGGCTTTGGTCAACCACCAAAAATAGACTTCCAGGGGGACCGGTCCTCAATTAAGGTTTAGGTCCGACCGCACATCTCGACAGCAGTGCTCTTGTTGCTGAGCAATCCGTCAAGATGTCATGCTTCGAACAACATCTAAACACTTTGTTCACATTTTCAAGTTCACGTTTATTCCTCAATAGAGAACGTTGAAGGCAGGGTGGTCAGGAACAGGTCGACAGAGAGTGTTGTCGTTGCATAAGCATTGCTCTGGCTGGAGTTGTGAACTGTATACATCATAACGGCGAACTTCCGTTTTTTTAAGTTATTTGCTTAGGTGACATATCATTATGGACTTCGGGAGCTTTTTAAGCAACAAGCCTTTTTGGTTCAGATCGTATCGGACAGATCAATCCTAAACTGCTTCTGTTCACTCTTATTTCTCAAATCCCTCGGGGCTGAACTGTGATGTTACTTAAAGCTCCGATCCTGTTCACCATTCACTCTGTTCCCCTGGGTGACAAAATCAAAACACACGGCATCAGTTATCACGTCTAAGCTGATGACTGCCAGGTGCTAAAGTTTTTCCAACTCACGACTGAAGATATTTATGCCGCTGTTAATTATTATGCTGTCTGTAGCGACACTATTAAGTTTTCGATGT
>JAWQFJ010023827.1:0-20000 GCA_034096865.1 Theodoxus fluviatilis | reverse complement strand
AGCGAGGTGCGACAGCCGCAGTTTCGGTGGGCGCCCTGCCCAGCCCCGAGGCACGTAGGGGATGCGTGCTGTGTGTGCCAAGGCCTCGTCTTCTCCAGGGCCCCAGCTCTCCAGGCGCCGACACGGCCTGTCCTGATTGATTGCTGCAGAGTCTGCAAGAGCGGGGACACCGAGAGCACTCCTCCTCGTCGGGAGAGCTGTAAAAGGGAGATTACTCCGCCCATTATCCATCGAGCGCCGTCGTCGGACAGCATCACTCACCTTCCTCCATTACCCAAGCCTCCTTCACGTCGTGCCCACTATTTCTACCTTTTTCATGCTTAGCCACCGAATCCGACACCCCCGCACTCTCTAAAGCTTCTTTCTGTCCATGACCTTTTCTCATTTTTCCTCATTAGCAGCCGCCATTGCCACCCCCACACCGATCGACTCTCTAACGGATGTCCCTAAGCTTTGTCTTTGTCAAGGCGTCCTTGTTATCGTTGTCCATGGATGCTTTGATTGCTCGATGGCGTATGGCAACGTTGTGTTTCTGTGTATGTGTGCGTCCGATCGTCCGCATTTTAGCGTGTTTTTTATATACAAGTTTCGTTGTTTATATCCTTTGTGAAACTATAATCAGAGGCTACTAGTGTACATGATTGGCAAATAATAAAAGAGCAGTCTTGAAAGAGCCATATTCCCTAATGGAAATAGTAGACCCTCTCTAAAAAGTGTAATATCTATGCAGGTACATGTAATGCATGTTGAAACATTTCCAATGATATGAAATTGTTTCGTGATAATCACGACATTTTATGATACACCTAAATACACATGCCATTGTAGGTTCTACATCTTTTTGTTCTTCTTTTGCATCTTGAACACGTAATACAAGTCATTAACGAAGATATAACAAAAGCTAAAATCCTTCATGCAAATTTTGATTATAGAATTTGTTGTACATGTAGATCTTTGCATTTGCAATAGATAGGAAGCATGCTCAACGTCCATAGTTTTTGCGTGCAAATCTTTCAGGCTCTTGGTTCAGAATCTCTGGCAGACAAATATGACTATTTTGCTTAATGGATGGATGGATGGACGGATGGTGTTTTACGGCATATCGGCCTGTGTAGGCTATGTAAGGCCATTAAGCACGAAATCACTAGAACAGTTTAGAGTAAATGTAATCCAGTCACGGTGTCTCTAGATATTCGCCTCTTACGAATCGCGTAGGGAGACGTGGTGGGTCAATTCTTACCCCGAACCCACAGGGGGATTTTGCTTAATGCCTCATGTATCATAGTTCCGTGTGACTGTCACTTGAGACTGTCTCGAATAATGTAATGATCAAAATCCTGCCACAATTCATGTACACATTTTAGAACAGAATAAATGCCAATTCTGGATACGTTTTGGCAAGATATTAATACGTTTTGAATTTTGTAACAAACACCCCATTACTACAAGGCGTATACAAAATTCACACTAATATGTAACTATGGTAAGCTGTTGGGATCATAGTAGCCGATACAACTGACACATTGGGAATCGAATCTGGAAAGTTTACCCCCGAGGGAATGGAATGCATGTAATACTTTCTTACGAATGTTTTATATATATAAACATTCATACATATATAAACACTCATGTGAGTGTGTGTGTGTGTGTGTGTGTGTGTGTGTGTGTGTGTGTGTGTGTGTGTGTGAGAGAGAGAGAGAGAGAGAGAGAGAGAGAGAGAGAGAGAGAGTGAGTGTGTGTGTTTGTGCGTGCGTGCGTGCGTGTGTGTGTGTGTGCGTGTTTTATGCAAAATGTATTTTCCCCTTACAATCTTCATGTCAGCCTGATTATATACAGGGATATCTTGGCGGCCGACACTTTGAACCATTGGGGACCGGATCTGCAAAGTTTGCCTCTGATGAAATATACTATTTGTAAACACATTTCCAGAATATTTTAATGTTATATGCAGATTGTTTTTCCTCCCTTGCAATCTTCGGTTCAACTCATTTACATACAGAAGCATCCAGGCGCTCAGCGAAGCTGTTACAAAACAAAAGTTTACATTCAGTCCGCCAATTTCAGGCTGTCTTGTGGTCATGACGCACGCCCTTTCTACATCCTTGACCCTATTGTCATTCCTTCCTCGCCCCGGCCCACACCTGGTGCCCACCACTTTTCGCCCTCTCCCTCCTTTTCATTCTTCCTCTCCTCACTTCCTTTTGACCACTTTCCCATGTCTTCCAAACTCTCCACTCTAGCAATCACCCACTTCCTGTCTCCCCTACTCGACAACCACCTGCTCCTCTCTCACCTGCTCCCGCCGTTTCTCCACTTTTCTCGCTCGCAACTTCTTCCTCACCACCCCTCCATTTCCCATCTCTCCACCCCACCCCCAACTCCTCGCCTCCTCCACCCCCATCACCTCGCCTCCTCTACCCCCGCAGTGTTTACGCCCACGCCTCTGCACGAGAGAGCTTCATCCTGGTACAAGCTGGTAATGAATGGGGCGTTGGCCTGACGAACAGAACTTGCCGCTGTCCTGATCTCCCAGCGCAGCTGCGCCTGAAAGCTGCACTAAAGTCTCAAAGAATGGAATGACTGCCTGACGGTAATGACGGGCGCGATAATGAATGAACCGAGACATGCGTGCATGCACGAATGAACGGACAGATGAAGCGCGAGAGACAAGAACAGATGGGTGGGCGTAAAGATGAAAGCCATGAGCTGAAAGCGTACTTTACTGTGACCGGGACCTGAAAAAGAGACAATACCAGCAGCTCAGGGGATCTGAGAGTGAAATTCAGCTTTGTAGACAGACGTGGGAAGATCCTAAGTGTCGGTGAAATAATGAGATTTTTCGCAGCGAAATCTGCAAGCGTAAAAGAATAACGGATGGTGGAAGAAAAGACAGTTGATTTTAAGGGTACTTCAGATGACTCCAAATCGTAATCGAAAGTAATTATTGGACGATTCACGCCTTAGAAGTCAAAACGAAGCAAAAACTAACAGAGAAAAGCAACGGGCGACAATTACTTGCAATACAACGTATTCAAAACCAAACGAGGGAAATGTGATGCTACAAGACACTGATAGAGAATGTAAAATGGATTCCAACTGCCTGTCGAAATGGTAAGCAAGTTGGGAAGGATAGATGTTATTAGAATCACAAGCAAAACTCCATCGAAGGAAGCCCAGGAAGGCATGGCAACTGCACAGTTAAATTCAAAGGCAAGATAAATTATTTAGTGATGAAGAACGGATGATGATAGCAAATAATTTAAAGGTAGAGAATAGACAATTTAACATTTGATTTTTCTCGTAAAGAACTGGATAAATTCAAAGGCTCATTTTGTTTGAAAAAATGTGTGCCTCTTTTTTTTCTGGGGTGCCTTTTTAATTAGTTTCAGCTCTCTTTGGATCTAGATCTCTTTGCGTGACTTTGCATGACTTTGCATGCCATTAGAGAAAGGGCACAAACCACACGTGCTTTTGAGCTCTGTTACAGACTCACGACAACAATGTTGGATAAATGGTACCTGTGCATATGCCTCACTCTGCTAGATTCATTTCTCCTTTGGTAACCGAGTCGAAATTGGGGACGAAAAGCCTCTTTACTAATCCTTTCATGTGCTGTGGGATTTGTTAAAAAAGTAATCTTTTTATATATTGATTCATTCATCCTCTTCACGCCATGAAGTTAGTAGTTTTTGATCACTTCCCCCTTCCTATGTTTGTTTATCCCAGTCATATAGGCGTTCGTTCCAGCATGCTTCAAGCACTGCGTTCATTCATGCATGCACCCATTCATAGAGGGACCATTCATGCTAACTCAGCTTCCGCGTTCCTCTGACCTTTGGCTCTTCAAGCAGGTCGATTTTCCATTGTGCCCCGCTGTGTTTCCGGTTGGCAACCGGAAGCAGGGACGCAGGAAGCCGCTGGGAAGACGATTGGCAAGCTGTGAGTGTGCAGCTGTAACGTCCCTTAGGCTTCCGGTCCCAGTCAATCACGACCAGGGCCTGCGGGAGATGAATTCGCTCCAGGGTCAGAGTTTTCTCAACCTGCTCTATGCCCTGCGTGGGATGTTATCATTATCTGTCACTGTCAAGTGCTCATACAAATAGTGAGACTCAAATATATCAGAGAGCAGCAAAGAAAATGAAAATGTCAAAGACATGCAGATTTTCAGTTATCCTTGAGAACAATAAAGAGTGCATCCGGGTCCTTGTAAATTAAAGTGCAAACAACACTCCAGGGGAATTTCCCCCGTCCTTGGCGCCCAAAATAATAATGTTGGTGGGCAGTGAGCACTAGGAAGGAAATAAAAGGGCCCTAAAGCGTCTATAGTAAGGAGAGAGAGGAAGAGGAGGAAGAAGAGAGATAGAGAGAGAGAGAGAGAGAGAGAGAGAGAGAGAGAGAGAGGGGAAGAAGAAAGAGAGAGAGAGGAGGAAGAAGACAGAGAGAGAGAGAGAGAGAGAGAGAGAGAGAGACATAGAGATGCACAGAGAGAGAGGCACAGAGATGATGGATGGATGGATGGATGGATAGATGGATAGATAGATGGATGGAGTTTTACGGCCTATCAGCCGTTGTGGGCTATGCAAGGCCATTAAGCACGAAAATCACTAGCACAGTTTAGAGTGAACGCAAATCAAGTCACGGTGTCCCTAGTTATTCGCCTCTTACGAATCGCGTAGGGAGACGCGGTGGATCAATTCTTACCTCGAACCCACAGGGGGAGAAGCACAGAGAGAGAGAGAGAGAGAGAGAGAGAGAGAGAGAGAGAGAGAGAGAGAGAGAGAGAGAGAGAGAGAGCACAGGTAAAAAGAAAGATAACTCTCTTTTCTATACAGTTTTGATCAAATCCATTTTGTATTTGTGAAACATTCTGGTTTTATTTTCAGTCAGTCAGTAATTATAATGATATCAACTCACTGCCACACGATCTGTTCTGTGTTCGTACAAGCTGCAGTGTGAGAACTGCTTTCATGTTAGTAGTGGCGTTTTACAACCCCCCATCGTTGATTATATATCTGTACATCTCTGTTGGATTTAGTAGAACGCAGAAGTGCGAGGGATATTCTGTTAGTCATGAAAAGGAAGAAGAGTTGTAGACGCTGTTATGTTAGGTTTCCTTTTTCTTAACGTTTAAAGATGCTCGCGCATCATTTATATTTGGATTTTCTGCTTCACCTGTGTCTGGTCTTGCCCCATTCAACGTGGCTGAGACTATAGTGCATATAGTCTCAGCAACAGGTTGGTCACGTGATAGCCTTAATTCTTCCATAACATGCATACCACCATTCAACACTGCGTCTCAGCCACGCTGAATGGCATATCACATCGTTGAGTGTATTCCTCCGCTTGTTGTGATACACTCGATACTGGCAGCCATCTTTCCGTCAGTTCATTTTCTAAACATCGATTTCCCATAAATGTAAAACTTGTATGCGGTAAAATTTGAATCACAAGAGTGTAATATTGTGAACTCTACTAATTATAAGGACTTTGAATACAACAGCAACAATTATACTTCATTGTGCGAGTAAGGCAACCAATCCCGTCTGCATAATGATAATCTTTTGGACCGATAATACGATACGCCCAGAAACCCGCTGAGTGCTTTTACTGATGAGGAATCATTAATTTAATGTATGCTTAGAAGGATTAAACTTAGAAAAACTGCTTCTGAGCTCTCCGATGATATCGAACTTCGGAATCGGACGGATTCCTACAGAAGAAACTTCGACTCGATCAACGTTCAACACAGAGACAACAGTGAGTAAAATCTTCCTTCTACTTCTAGATCAGTCGATACACGAATGATCGAAGTGTGGACTCAGCAGCTCGTCAAACAGTGTGAAGGCAGTTAGACCACAGGTTCCGGCCAGAAAGCATTTACTTGCGAGAGTATAACCATAGATTCACGAAACCAGCCCGGAGCCATAGGAATCCTTTTCGATGCGTTTATACTGACTAGTTCCAAAGACAAGCGCACGTGCTGAAGGCAGTTTGCAACCTTATAGACGATGTTCGCGCTAAAAGTAGTTCTCAAATGATTTCCTGAAAATCTCATAGATTAGTTTTATTAGAACACCAAATTTGTGTTTATCTATCGGGATAAATAATTGGAGTGAAATAGAATCGTCTCTTTTTACTCTCAATGGTCTTTTGATCATGTTGAATTTTGATTGGTAAAATCATTGGAATGTGGGGCCGAAGTCACGTGACCAACCTGTGTCAGAGATACTATCCCTGCGTTCCGTTGCACTCTGCTTCATCTCTGCTACGGTGTAGCAGGCTCAGGAGTTTCGATTGGTCGGTTTCTTTAATTATTTTAAAAGCACGTTACCATTAAAAGTAGAGAGTTTTGGAGGCCCTCTTTGGATACATGGATCCCCTAAATAATGTCACATTCATTTATATCCCTCTTCATCGAATAGACAGCTTCATAAAAGCATTAGGGTCGAAAATCCATTAATAACAAAAGGGAGGTAACCATCACTAGTCATAGAGGAAGGTCAAGGGAATCCAAACATGTGTGTCGTCTGCTAAATCGTTACACTCATGGGTATAAATGCCGACGTTTACTACAAATATCAAACCAAGACATACAATCCACTCTGCCACGGTGATGAGAGCACGAAAACATTTATTTCTTCGAAATGTGACAGCAATCGGCACGTTTGCCACTTCCATGGTATGTAAACTCCATGGTTCGAAGCATGTTTACCGTGCAAGTCCGTGGAGTGACTTCCAATTAGTTGTGTTTAGTATGAGCCAATCAAATGCGGCTACGAGTTCTGTAGTTTCATCGTTGCTAGGCACAGCAAGTGGCGCACAGATGCTCTAGCTGCTGCGCGACCTTGACAGGAAGTTGACCTCTGCCACTGGCTGAAACGTCACCAAAGATTGTGTATGAATGATTTTCGACCCTAATACTTTTATTAAGTCGTTTCTTCGATCAAGAGTGATAAATTTGAGTGTGAAATAATATTGGGGATTCGTGTATTCAAAGAGGGCCTCCAAAACCCTATACTTTTAATGATAATGTGCTTTTCAAGTTATTAAATAAAACCAACCAATCAAAACTCTTGAGCCTGCTACATCGTAGCAGAGATGAAGCAGACTGCAACGGAACGCAGGGTATATCTCTGTGTTCAGAATGGTCTTGCCCTCGCTGTGAGAGACAGGCTAAAACTTGGTGATCCGATTTACCTCTCCTCGGAAGAACCCACTGCCCACAGAGCCAGGGCCAAATGTGTACGTGTGCCTTAAACCTGATTCCCAACAGCAGTATACCCCCTCCCCCCCCCCCCCCCCCCCAATGTGCCATTCTAGTTCACTAGAGACTTCGCCCTCCGGTGAAAGTGTCTCTAGCCCAGTTGACATCACGTGATGGAAGGTTTTCATCCGAAATATCCAAATGGAGGTCACACGAGAGGCTTGTGGGATAGCCTATCTGCTCCCTGACATACGCCGTTAAAGTAGTTCGAAGACTGTTTCGCACAAAACTCTTAACTTACTCCTGTTGAGGCAATAAACAAGCGTTTATTCGATAAAAATAAAATGTTTGTGTTGAAATGGAAACAAGTTTTGACATCTGAATGATTTATGTAAAAAGAGGAGAAAAAATAGTATGAGAACGAACTAATTTTGACGGAATGCTGTAATGCGAAGGGTCAAGTCTAATACGCATTCATTGCGAACTGTGCCAGTCACTACTGACTCGGGTTCACAGAATGCCCCTGTGCATCTCCTCCCTTCTCCAGTTTAAAAAGCTCCATGCCAACGGTCACCTATGGTAGATCACATGACCTTTAACTGGTCTGCTAGCATTGTTGGAATGATAATGTAGTCAGAGAATACCTCCCGGACTGACTGGTACCTTTTCCCCACTCTGGTTTTTAGAACTGTTTCCCCTGACCCTTTACTACGTTGGAACTTTCTGCTGGGCACGAACCAGCTGTTGGACGTGGACATTATTTGTGCATTGGTGACGTTTTGGAAAAAGAATAAAATACGAAGGTAACGAAGCTTCAGCTTTTCTTACTCTCTTTCACGAAACAATCATTAACCAGCTCTTTCTCTATATCTCTTCTCTTTCCCCCCTTTCTACACGTACTCTTTCCCCTTCCCTCGATCACTACTCTCCTGACTCTCTCCACTTTTTAACACATCATCATAACACTTAGAGCAATCATCATTACAACTGTATTTACTTAAACAAGTTACCTTCTTGAAGATTATTAGTTTGGACAACCAAAAGGTAATGTAAATGCAATGTAATGTAACCTTGCTTTTTTAACCTGAAAAATATCATAGTCATAAGACTGTGGGCATGAAAAATATGTGATGTGTCGCAATTTTGTTCATGCATTAATGATTTTTTTTTCGCAGTTGCTGTGGCAGCAACGAAGAACCAGACACCATTTCTCTACTCTGGAGATATGGCACCTCGAAAAGACTGGGGGTCAAAGAGAATATAATAGTTTGGATTTCATACACCAGAAATACCACTGACAAGAGACTTATGGGTTTTAAATACGTGAAGCGTAGTGATTTAAAGAAATTAATAATCCTGCTTTCTCCCGACCCAGGGATTGAACAACGGCACTGCGCCTCGCACATAATTAAACGCCAAAGATTGCTCACCTAAATCTGCCTGTCTAAAGACAGAGTTTCAATAGGCGAGCAGAGGTTGAGGGGCTGACTCTTCACTCATGCAGGAGGGGAGACTATTGGATATAGGGCTGCCAGGAGCTGGTGCTCTACTTATCAAGAGTATACATGGTGTTTAAGGAAGTTTCGTACCAGATGATTTTTTTCTTGCACGTCATAGACACTGAACCCACTCTCTTAGTCAGGCAGAGAGGAATATGATCTCTTTTTGGGGGGTCACTCAACCCGCTCGTTAGCATCCTGATGACAGGGTGCAGATTAAAGGCAGTGATCTCGTTTCCTTCCGGCAGATATCGGCCAAATTACTTGTCCAAGTTCTTTTCTTCAAAATTTAGCTTGGAATCTGTGCACCTTTAAGCGTAAATGTCACATGAGATATCGGAGAATCGGGCAATTGACCTCGAATATTTGGACAGGATTTGTGAGAGGGAAGCCTGGGTGCAATGCGATTAAGAACAGTGAAGTATTTCCTTGACTCAGGAAAGGGGTATCCACTAGCAACCAAGTCGTGCTATTGCGTGACGCAATGCTACTCGTGGTCACATTGACTGAATAACTCTAGTGTTTTGTGATTAGTCCTGGTCGTGTCAGCATTATAACAATTGAAATCGACCATAGTGTTTTGAAGGTTTGGATACATTCACACACGATGCCGTTTTTACTTATATTCTCACACTTGTAAGACAAGACTGGATAACATTGTTTGATTCCGTGCCTTATCCGTGCGCTTGCTGTGTTTTGTACCATTGCATGATCAAAAGCATCAAGTGGCTGCATTTTTTATGCACCTGAAAAATCATTTGAAGGACATATGCACCATGTGGAAACGACCGGAACGCACTTCGCAGAACATTCGACGAGCAGCCACAAAAACAACCATGTTTTTCTCCGAGTGCACGCATCCTCTGCACTTGTAAACGGCCCACTTCTCGAGGAGAGAATGAAAGGCACACCCCACCCCTGTTCCGCCCAGTGCGGAGTCTCCCAGGCACCGGGGTGGAGGCGTCTAAGTGAATTACAGATTATAGACAATCGCCCAGAAGCCAGGAGCGTCCACATTCCACCCACGCAGGACTGGAGCGGTTGTCGGTCACAGCGGGAGCGGCCATTCCCCAGAAAAGCTCTGCCCAAGGAGTGTGTGCTGAGTCGTCTTTGAAGGGCACTCGGGAACGCAGAAAAAGTCCGCGGCGTGGCCGAAGGAAGTGTGTGGGAAAGTTTGCGTCCAATTTCGTTTGGCTCGCAGTTCGCGCCGTGCTTCCGTTGAAGACAAAGATTGACCATTTCGGCACTCCGCTCTTCCTGTGCTCTCGTTTCTGTCCTCTCTACACGCCATGTACGAACACTCCGACCCTATCCCCATGCGAAACATTGCTTTGCACGCCTAACATCCACTCAGACTGACAGAGCAATTTCTTCTGTACTGCGACTGTGTTCTTAAAGCCACATTCGTCCTGGTGTTACCTAACGCTGACAGACCCTGCCTGCCGCTTGTTATATATTGCATCCACAAACATAGTTATGTTGAATTTCCTCAGTTACTCCTTTTGTCTTGCACAATCGAATGCCGCAGGACAACACTCAGATATGACCTGCTCTGAAACCGAATGAACAGCCGAACGTTGAACAATGCACAGTAAAGTACGAGCCATGTCACCACTGCTTGGTGTCGTAGCGACGCTGTGTTTACTGAAGAGCGCTTGTGAATCACTCACACATACACACACAATACGTCTTCATTTAGGATAACTCTTCCACGTATAAGCTGCCTGTTAAGGTACGAAAAACTAAAGTGAATACGGGCGTGCGATAAGCTATCAGTCATACCTACCCGAAATTTCCTCAGGAGGGCCACAATGGTGGACTCGTCCGAGGAGAGGGGTGCGGAAAAGACGGCGACTATTCGGGAACAAAATTTAATGTAAAAATGCCCAAAACATTACATTTGCAGCAATCGGCGAGACAATGCGGGCTGACCTTGTTTTGAGCAGTATTGCCCTGAATCAGATACCGTGGCCCGCCAGCTTGTGTGCTGCCAGCCAGCTTCGCCGTCCCTCCCGCACCCCCTGTCTTCGGAGGAGTCCAAGTGTGGCCCACCAGCTTGTGTGCTGCTAGCCAGCTTCGCCGTCTGTCCCGCACCCCCTGTCTTTGGAGGAGTCCAAGTGTGGCCCGCCAGCTTGTGTGCTGCCAGCCAGCTTCGCCGTCTCTCCCGCACCCCCTCTCTTCGGAGGAGTCCACTAGTGTGACCCGCCCGAACAAGTCATGCCAAAAGTCGTTTACAGTGTATAAATAGCAACGTCTGAAAGAAGACTGGGTGCGTGATATTATCTAATAGTCCTGTCTCTATCCCGAGAATATATTTTTTGGGTGGCTCAGGATGGGAGATATTCTCCGTGTCAACAGAAGTAAGAGGCTGCCATGCCTTTAATTATCGGCGACCGCTTTTCAGGGATTCGATCCTCGTGGGACGTTCGATACTCTCTGTGTGTGGGGCAGTCGCGTGCTGTGAAGAAAGTGGCAGAACGGTGGATCAAAGATCGTTTTCTGGGCTGGTCGCACTTATTCGATCGAGCAAACGCTTTCACGACGAGGTCACTGACCCGCCAAGTCGGACGGAAATGGCTCACGTCGTCTGGAATGTTCCACAGGAAAGGCGTGGCTGTCTTTCCAGTGTGGAGCGACGCTCGCTTTGGTGTCGTTACCACTCTTTCTCCTGTTGATCTTCTTTGTTGAAATAACATTTACGGTTAAGCTGCGGAGGTGTGCAAACCTGTTGTTTTGTTGCTGGAGCGAAGCCGTGCCTACAAAAACGCTTGCAGTTGCAGGGCATCCTCGTAATAGAAATCGTGTCTTTCTCATTATTTCGTCCAGATCTCACACTCCCCAGTCCAAAAGAATCATTCCCGCTTGATTATCCACTGATCAGAAGAAAACTGGAAACGAGCCCGTTTCTTTTCTTATGTTTTCTCGGTTAATGTACGCATTGAGAGCGATCCGACGGTTTTCACGGCGGCTCTGCAAACTGCTGCGGATGTTTTCGCGACAGTTCTATGTCTGTCTAATCCAGCTCCCGTTTCTTCCCTTCTGAGCTAGTTTTCTATTACCGTTTATACTCCTTGTTTTCTTTTCAGCTTCGTTTTCTTCCTGGTTTCTCCACTGTATACGTGTTATTCTGTGTCTTCATCCAATACAAACCAAGAGGTTTTACACAAGCTTTTAGAGAAGCACGTCGCGTTTGTGTGCATGTGCGTGTGAATGAGCGTGTTTGTGTGCATGTGCGTGTGTGTGTGTGTGTACGTGTGCATACGTGCGTGCGTGTGTATATGGGTGTGCGTGCGTGTGTGCGTGCGTGTGTGCGTGCGTGTGTGCGTGCGTGTGTGCGTGAGTGTGTGTGTATATGTGTGTGCGTGCGTGCGTGTGTGCGTGCGTGTGTGCGTGCGTGTGTGCGTGCGTGTGTGCGTGCGTGTGTGTGTATATGTGTGTGCGTGCGTGTGTGCGTGCGTGTGTGCGTGCGTGTGTGTGTATATATGTGTGCGTGCGTGTGTGCGTGCGTGCGTGTGTGCGTGCGTGTGTGCGTGTGTGTGTGCGTGCGTGTGTGCGTGGGAACGATTCATGTTTGCTGCCAGACAGCTTCCAGAGAAGCATTAGAATGTCGACCTGTTCTCCGCCTACGTGAAACTAACCAAGGCCTTCGACACTGTTTGCAGACAGGGGTGGATGGATGGATGGATGGACAGCGTTTTACGGCCTATCAGCCTTTGTAGGCTATGTAAGGCCATTAAGCACGAAAATCACAAGAACAGTTTAAATTAAACGCAAATAAAGTCACGGTGTCCCTACTTATTTGCCTCTTACGAATCGCGTAGGGAGACGAGGTGGGACAATTCTTACCCCGAACCCACAGGGGGATTGCAGACAGGGCCTCTGGAAGATCATGGCCAAAGTTTGGATTTCCGTTTTTGTCTCCATCGTGCGGCATTTCCCTGCTGTCATGCTGGCTAGAGTCCATGACAATGATGAGGTGCCTAAACCTTTCCCAGGCGCCGATGGAGTGAAGCAGGGATGAATCCTTGCACCAGCATTCGTCAGTGTCGTGTTCTCGGCCATGTTGTACGATGCCTTCAGAGACAGCAGTGTAGGAATCGACATTAGACAGCGCTCATGTGGGAAACTTCAATCACAGAAGGCTGCAAGCAGACACAGGTAAATCAGCCACCGTCAGAGACCTGCTATTTGCCGACGACTGTACGTGCCCTTAGCGCTGGCTCAGATGCTGACATGCCACACAGTGTTCACAAGTTCTCTGAGGGCTGTCTCATCTTTGGCCTCACCATCAGCACCAACAAAGATTGAAGTGATGAACCAGCCATCCCCAGGAAAACCATACATTAAACCCAACATCACCGTCAATGGCCAAAGATTGAGTGAAGGATTCAAGGTCACCTAAATTGGAAGCTTACTCTCCCGCAGCACTGTCACTGATGATGAAGTCAATGCGAGGAAAGCAAGAGCCCGTACAACCTTTGTCAGGCTACATGTTAATCTAGGAGAGCACAGTCAAAATAATTGAGAGGCAGGCTAAAGCTATACAAAAATCCATCATTGAGTTCATTTGGCTGAAAAAATCAGTTCCAATGTGTGATTAATTAATTGTTGAAAACCTCATCTGGAAAAATCGAAAAACAGGAAATGACGTCACGTCGGCTCGTAGCTTCAACGCACGGCGTCTGTCAATGCAGTTTCCACGAGCGATGAGTCTACACCTGCCGTTTCACTGAAGAGGAAATGCAATGGCGCTGAATGCGCAGTTGCTGAATGTTCCTTGAGAAACTCCATCTGATGGAGTGGGGGGCGCATAGATTTCCGCGGGACCCATCATTAAACCGCCAGAGGGTTCACTTTTTACGAAGTCGGTACGACGGAGCGTTCATTGATAAGTAAGTTATGAACGAAAGTCCGTACGACGGAGCGTTCATAGATAAGTAAGTTATGAACGGAAGTCGGTACGACGGAGTATTCATTGATAAGTAAGTTATGAACGGAAGTCGGAGTTCATTGATAAGTAAGTTATGAACGAAAGTCCGTACGACGGAGTGTTCATTGATACGTAAATTATGAAAGGAAGTCGGTACGACGGAGTGTTCATTGATAAGTAATTTATGAACGAAAGTCCGTACGACGGAGCGTTCATAGATAAGTAAGTTATGAACGAAAGTCCGTACGACGGAGTGTTCATTGATAAGTAAGTTATGAAAGAAAGTCGGTACGACGGAGTGTTCATTGATAAGTAAGTTATGAACGAAAGTCCGTACGACGGAGCGTTCATAGATAAGTAAGTTATGAACGGAAGTCGGTACGACGGAGTGTTCATTGATAAGTAAGTTATGAACAAAAGTCCGTACGACAGAGCGTTCATAGATAAGTAAGTTATGAACGGAAGTCGGTACGACGGAGTGTTCATTGATAAGTAAAATATGAACGGAAGTCGGTGTTCATTGATAAGTAAGTTATGAACAAGTCGGTACAACGGAACGTTCATTGATAAGTAAGTTATGAACAAAAGTCCATACGACGGAGCGTTCATAGATAAGTAAGTTATGAACGGAAGTCGGTGTTCATTGATAAGTAAGTTATGAACAAGTCGGTACGACGGAGTGTTCATTGATAAGTAAGTTATGAACGAAAGTCCGTACGACGGAGTGTTCATTGATAAGTTAGTTATGAACGAAAGTCCGTACGACGGAGTGTTCATTGATAAGTAAGTTATGAACAAAAGTCCGTACGACGGAGTGTTCATAGATAAGTAAGTTATGAACGGAAGCCGGTACGACGGAACGTTCATTGATAAATAAGTTATGAATGGAAGTCGGTACGACGGAGCGTTCATAGATAAGTAAGTTATGAACAAGTCGGTACGACGGAACGTTCATTGATAAATAAGTTATGAATGGAAGTTGGTACGACGGAACGTTCATTGATAAATAAGTTATGAATGGAAGTCGGTACGACGGAGCGTTCATAGATAAGTAAGTTATGAACGGAAGTCGGTACGACGGAGTATTCATTGATAAGTAAGTTATGAACGGAAGTCAGTACGACGGAGTCTTGAGTGATAAAGCTCGACCACTCTCTTGGTTCCTCCTTTGCTCACATTCTTTTCTTCTTCTTCTTCTCTCTGTGTGTTTCATTTTCCACAATTCTAAGTGATATCACAAAATTTTGTCAACCATTACAACCTTTTTGGCCTGTTTTTTATTCATTTGGATTTGATCCAATGAATGTATAACACGCAGAGCCGAGGCTCTGCAAGGGATAGACAGGGGAAAAATAGTGGGACCACATGGGGGGGGGGGGGGGGGGGGACTGAACTCGCGACCTTTCGATTAACTCCAGAAATGCTCGACAAGCTGAGCTACCATGGTACGCGGTGTCTCCTGTCTACACGGCCCTGCAGCAGATCTCCCATTCTCAGGTGGCAGTCGGCGGCCCTTGCCCCTGGTTCACCAACACACACCTTGAGCTCCCATGAATATTATCATGGGATGCATGTGCATGTACTGCTCTCAATATGCACAATGCAATCCATACACATGACTTGTTTCTTTAGATGTTGTCATTTTCCCGTTTTACTGATACAATAAGGAAATTATTTTCATTTATTTTTACCCACCAATCCAGCGCCCTCTACCGAAAAAGACCAGGGACTTCGCGCCTCGCTGCTCGGTCACGTGACCGATGCAAACCATGCTGCAACAGACCAGCTCTCCCTCTCGGACTGATGGGACGAGTGCAGAGGTGGGAAGAGAACTGATCCTCGCAAGAGGGCCAGCAGCGGGCCAGCAGCGGGCCAAAGGGCAGATCACCTATGAGAGGGTTCCTGGATCGAGTCAACAATAGACAGTGCTGACTGCGTCACGATGGCATGGACCAGGAGCGAACCACTGAGATCTCTGTTTCACCTCGGACCTCTGGCAGTAACAGCCAGGTACCATGAAGTCGACGTAGCGAACCCGCCAAGGCCCCAATCAACGCACAAGCGTGCAGCGGCGGCGCGCGGAGTGACGGGCAGGATCTGAGCTGCCAACAGCCAGGGCTGAATGTTGGAAAGAAGTCAGTCGTGCTCTGTCGTTGGTTACTTGATGCTGTTGTAAATAAATGTCGCGCTCCAGACGAGACCGAATACCATCTTGATCACATTCTCCTTGTTCAGTTTTTTGTGTTTAAAAATGATAACGGGCCCGAGCTCTACATCTGATAAGCCTTTTCGTTCGTTCGTCCGCTCATTCTCTCTCTCTCTTACACACACACACACACACACACACACACACACACACACACACACACACACACACGCACACACGCACGCACACATACACAACACACACACAAACAGACACCTACAACACACACACACACAAACACCACACAACACACACACACACACGCAGAACACACACACACACGCGCACGCGCACAGACACACACACGCACGCACGCACACACGCGCGCGCACACACACACACTCATACACCACACACACACATACACACACACACGTACACACACACACACACACACACACACACACACACACACACACACCACACACACAAAACAAACACAGGCGCACACACAACACAAAACAACACACACACAAACACACATATACACTTACACATGCACCACACACACACACACACACACACACACACAGAGACTTACACATGCACACATACATACATAACACATACACACCTCGCACATACACACACACACACACACACAAACGCACGTACATACACACGCGCTAACATACATACACTCATTCACAACACCCACATACACACACACACACGCACGCACGTACGCACACACGTGCGCGCACACACACACTCATTCACACACACACACACACACACACACAACACAAAACGACACACACATACATGCACACACACAACACAAAACAACACACACAGACACACACACGCCCGCCCGCTCGCACGCACGCACGCACACACACACACACACACACACACACACACACACACACACACACACACACACACACACACCACTTCCACCGGAATCCATGGTGTCCGAGTTTCGAGACCTACTTGCGATGAATACGCATATGTATCAAGAAACATCTCTCCAATTAAACGGTGTATGATACGACAGCTACGCGCTATAATTGTATCTGAGGTCTCACTGTGAAAGTATGTCCTCATACCGCTGAGCCTACTTCCACTGTTACCCTGAAACTGTGCTCTACTTTGATGACATTCACGCACGTGATCGGCCATTTGCCTCGGGAAGCTATTGGAAATGGAAGAGAGAGTAGCATGATGAAAAAGGTCTCGAGGCCTGAAGCATTCACGTCTGTCGTGGTGATGAGTTTTGGTACTCCTGTCTAGAAGCCATCCGAAACACAGGATGCGTAATAGGAGGATGTCTCTCATGGCAGACAGACAAAGACAGAGCTGATCCAACGTTGAGTAATAACTTCCTGCTTCAGTTCACAGTCTCTTTCTGTGAGATATCTTGCAAGCGCAGCATGCTCTGCACGTGTTGAAAATCGATAAGCCACGTGACCTCCATCGCAAAAAATTTCGGCTTTCATGGCCGTCCCTAGCCCTTAGTTGTTCTCTGGTTGTCTGTAGTCCATAGTTCTTTCGTACTCGGAGTGCTTGAAGTTTCTAATTGGATTTGTTTCTGTGTGTGTGTGTGTGTGTGTGTGTGTGTGTGTGTGTGTGTGTGTGTGTGTGTGTGTGTGTGTGAGTGAGTGAG
The DNA here is from genome assembly GCA_034096865.1 of Theodoxus fluviatilis. Classification (NCBI taxonomy): domain Eukaryota; kingdom Metazoa; phylum Mollusca; class Gastropoda; order Cycloneritida; family Neritidae; genus Theodoxus; species Theodoxus fluviatilis. Next base: position 2,552 of record JAWQFJ010023827.1, on the reverse strand, counting down.
TGAGTGAGTGAGTGAGTGAGTGTGTGTGTGTGTGTGTGTGTGTGTGTGTGTGTGTGTGTGTGTGTGTGTGTGTGTGAGAGTGAGTGTGAGTATGTTCGTTGTATGTAGTGTGTGTGTGTGTGTGTGTGTGTGTGTGTGTGTGTGTGTGTGTGTGTGTGTGTGTGTGTGTGTGAGTGAGTGAGTGAGTGAGTGTGTGTGTGTGTGAGTGTGAATGTGGGTATGTTCGTTGTATGTATTTTGTATGTGTGGGTGTGTGTATGTGTGTGTGTGTATGTGCGTGTGCTTGTGTGTTTACGTGCGCATGTTTACGTGTGTGTGCGCACGCACTCGCGCGTATGTCTGTGCACGTATATATGCGTGCGTGTGTTTGCTTGGATAATGGGTAGAGTCTGTGGATCTACACGAGCTAGATAGACTCCCCTCCATCAGGAGCTTTTCCTCCATGTACAAGAGGCGAAGAAGCATGAGTCAAGAGTAAAGCACATCTCATTGTGTGATTGTTGCAATGTGGTGGTCAGGCAGGATTCGAAGGATTATGACCTTTCATGGGCTGTTCTTATGCCTGCATGAGAGTATATGGAAATACCGATATGCTTGAAGGCATCACCAAAACAAAAGCCAGTCTCAGAAATCACATCCGCCAGCTATGCACTGCAGCCCGGTCAGCACAGGAAATTTCCAAACCTTTTCTATCAGGGAGCCTCCCGCTACAGCGAGAAACCAGATTGAAGCCTCTCATGATACATCAGGGCCGGACTAGGTACAGTGAAGGGGGGGGGGGTGTTACAAAAGGGGGTCCAGGTACAAAGATGCAGAAAAATCAGCGGTTGCGGACTGGAAGATTTTCTTTTTTCTTAAAGGGGGGGGGGGGGGGGGGGAGGCTTGAATGTTCTTCCCGGATTTACAAATGATTGAAACCGTTCTCCCCCCCTCCCCCAAGAAAAAAAGCAACAAAAAAACAACTACATATTTGAGGTACATGTTTAGGCTGGGGGGGTGGGGTTACGCAACCCCTGTAACCCCCCCCCCCCTAGTCCGGCCCTGTACATCACACTCCTTTTATCATGCTAATGATCGTGTCACATTCCGAAAATGACAGCTCATTGCTTATCGAAGTTTTCATTTCAATCCATAATGCACACGTATTGCTTGACAGCATAGGTCCTTCCTGACAGCTGAGGCCGTGCATGGAAAGCAAGGCTGGAACACGAAACACACATGTACACGCTCCTCAAGGGAAGTCACGTATCCCCAAGAATGCTACTCGATGTCACTACAACAAGGAAGCAGAGTAATTCAACACCCTCTTGGCAGCTGGCAACCCACGCTCCTGGGATTTTGAGGCCTTCTCCAATAGCTCGAACAGAAGGCATCTATACATATATATAACGAACCAAATCTGACACAAGAGCACTGGTATCTTCGTGAGGGCTAAGCGTAGCGTTTCGGGGGCACGTTTCATTTCGAAAGGTATGAAAACATGTTGAGGTGAGTGCTCAGAGCGAGCGCTCGCGATCGCGAAGCCCAAAGCTTTAATCCTAACCGAACGTGTTCACGCAGGCGCTCGCCGTGAGCGCTCGTCTCTGGACATTTTTGTTAACCTTTCAAAACGAAACTCGCCTTTGACTCCGCGAGAGCCTCGCGTATGATGCGCTAGGATCGATCTGAGAAATCCGCGTCACGTTCTCCACGTGTATTGGCGGACCTAGTGAGCTGCAAGCGGAACTTTTCTCTAATCTACGTCACTTAGTGTTGAGCCTGCCATATCGACTTAATATAATGTCCCTACTATACTGCTACAAAGAGAGAAGAAGTTTTGTGAGATCTATGTAAAGCCTGCCGGATCGATGCATTTTCAGATTCCCGTTGTTCAGGATATTGCAATGAAAGATCAGATAGAAGCATTTTTGTGTGTGCAGAAAGAAATGCGCCAACCTGGGTTAAATGGAGTATATTCATGAACAAAGCAACATGAATATCAATATTCAACCACATTATTTGCACATATGTTGCATCCATGAATTCATTTACGCCCATGCAACCTATTCTTGCTGAGCTGGAAATGTTTCCATTGATAAAACACATCTGCTGTGCGGCAACGGCTGTTGAAGACACTCCCTCAGTGCTTTGTACGTAACACATGTGTCTCTGTCGATGTTTTGGCTACGTGACTGCTGCTAAAGTAGTCAATGCGACTTTACACACGTACACCCACAAAAAGAGGCACACACCCACACACGCGCACACACACACACACACACACACACACACACACGCATGCACGCACGCACTAACACACACGCACACACACCTCCACCACTACCACAGTAGTATACAAGTTGGGGCTGCCAGCTCACCCCCCATGAGGCAGCTGTTCACTTTTTAGAATTGATGGGGCGACTAATGTCTTTTTTATTCTGAGTGAGAGGATTGCACCACGTGGGCAAGCAAGCTTTGCCAAGCAGGTGTGCCTTCAGAGAGACCCAAACGCTCTTTTTACTGTGCAAGTGACTGCAGCACACAACCAGTTGCACAGTCAAGAAATCGATATG
>JAWQFJ010023826.1:20000-28327 GCA_034096865.1 Theodoxus fluviatilis | reverse complement strand
GCTGAGTTATATCAACTCCCCAAAAGGTCTTATTTGCTAGTTTGCCTTTGATTTCTGACTATGGCCCTAAATGTGGTTGCCCTGTTCTTTTCTCATGACAAAAATGCTTGTAGTCTAGGGGGAGGTAACTCTTCCATTTTCACAATACAACATAGTGATGTGTGTTTGTGTGTGTGTGTGTTTGCAAATTTTTGTCTTGGTGGAAAATTATTGTGGTTATTAATTTGGTTTATAATGTTCAGTAGACTTTCAGTGATGTAGCTTCTTGCAATGAAGACATGATTATGTGAGTGTTAATTTTAACATACCATGAAAGGGAATGAAGCTGAATGAAGGATAGACAATTAAACAAGCCTGACTGCAGAAAATTAATACACATATTTACAACAGACTCACCCATGTTCTGTAAGTGAACAGTTATCAAGCAAATTTTCCCCTTGGGATCTTTACAGAATCTGTGAAAGCAAATCCAGGAACATCCAATGCAGCGGATCAAGAGATTGAAAATACAATGAAGATTTGGCTTCGCTTTGCAGCAGAGAGAAATTGAGGAAGGAAACTGAGGGAGGAAAGAAAAAGAAAGGAAGCAATGAAGAGTGGGGCTGATGGAAGCTCTACATGATCATGATGATGGCTGCCAGGATGCCTACTCCTCCCCCCCCCCTCTCTCTCTCTCTCTCTCTCTCTCTCTCTCTCTCTCTCTCTCTCTCTCTCTCCTCCCTTCTTCCCCCTCTCCCTCTTCCCCCCTCCCTCTCCCCCTCTCCCTCCCTCCCTCTCCCTCCCTCCCTCTCCCTCCCTCCCTCCTCCTCCCCCCCCCTCTCTCTCTCTCTCTCTCTCTCTCTCTCTCTCTCTCTCTCTCTCTCTCTCTCTCTCTCTCTCTCTCTCTCTCTCTCTCTCCCTCTCCCTCTCTCTCCTCCCTTCTTCCCCCTCTGCCTCTTCCTCCCTCCCTCTCCCTCCCTCCCTCTACCCCCCCCCTCTCCCCCTCCCCCTCCCTCCCTCCTCCCCCCCTCCCTCTCTCTCTCTCTCTCTCTCTCTCTCTCTCTCTCTCTCTCTCTCTCTCTCTCTCTCTCTCTCTCTCTCTCTCTCTCTCTCTCTCCCTCCTTCTCTCTCCTCCCTTTTTCTCCCTCTCCCTCCCTCCCTCTCCCTCCCTCTCCCTCCCTCCCTCCTCCCCCTCCTCCTCCCCCCTCCCTCTCTCTCTCTCTCTCTCTCTCTCTCTCTCTCTCTCTCTCTCTCTCTCTCTCTCTCTCTCTCTCTCTCTCTCTCTCTCTCTCTCTCTCTCTCTCTCTCTCTCTCTCTCCTCCCTTCTTCCCCCTCTCCCTCTTCCCCCCTCCCTCTCCCCCTCTCCCTCCCTCCCTCCCCTCCCCCCTCCCTCCTCCCCCCCCCCCTCTCTCTCTCTCTCTCTCTCTCTCTCTCTCTCTCTCTCTCTCTCTCTCTCTCTCTCTCTCTCTCTCTCTCTCTCTCTCCCTACCTCTCTCTCTCTCTCCTTCCTTCTCTCTCTTCCCTTCTTAACCCTCTCTCTCTTCCCCCCTCCCTCTCCCCCTCTCCCTCCCTCCCTCTTCCTCTCTCCCTCCCTCCCTCTTCCCCTCTCCCTCCCTCCCTCCTCCCCCCCACCCTCTCTCTCTCTCTCTCTCTCTCTCTCTCTCTCTCTCTCTCCTCTCTCTCTCTCTCTCTCTCTCTCTCTCTCTCTCTCTCTCTCTCTCTCCTCTCTCTCCTCCCTTCTTCCCCCTCTCCCTCTTCCCCCCTCCCTCTCCCCCTCTCCCTCCCTCCCTCTCCCTCCCTCCCTCCTCCCCCCCTCTCCTTCCCTCTCTCTCCCTCCCTCCTCCCCCTCTCTCTCTCTCTCTCTCTCTCTCTCTCTCTCTCTCTCTCTCTCTCTCTCTCTCTCTCTCTCTCTCTCTCTCTCTCTCTCTCTCTCTCTCCTCCTTCTCTCTCCTCCCTTCTTCCCCCTCTCCCTCTTCCCTCCTCCCTCTCCCCCTCTCCCCCCTCTCCCCCCCCCCTCCCTCTCTCTCTCTCTTTCATTCTCTCTCTCTCTCTCCCTCTCTCTACCTCTCTCTCTCTCTTCATTCTCTCTCTCTCTCATTCTCTCTCTCTCTCTCTCTCTCTCTCTCTCTCTCTCTCTCTCTCTCTCTCTCTCTCTCTCTCTCTCCCCTCTCTCTCCACCCTTCTTCCCCCTCTCCCTCTTCCCCCCTCCCTCTCCCCCTCTCCCTCCCTCTCTCTTCCCCTCTCCCTCCCTCCCTCCCCCCCCTCTCTCTCTCTCTCTCTCTCTCTCTCTCTCTCTCTCTCTCCCTACCCCTCTCTCTCTCTCCCTCCTTCTCTCTCCTCCCTTCTTCCCCCTCTCCCTCTTCCCCCCTCCCTCTCCCCCTCTCTCTCCCTCCCTCTCCCTTCCTCCCTCCTCCCCTCCCCCCCCCCCCTCTCTCTCTCTCTCTCTCTCTCTCTCTCTCTCTCTCAAACTCTCTCTAATTGTTATGATATTTGCATTTCTTTCTTGTCGAATTCTGAAATAAATGTATGTTTATGTCAATAGAGAAATCCTTGTTTTGTCCTGATGTATTACTAATCTGAGCACTTTCTCAAGAACTTGTTTTTTGTGCCATTATATGTTTTAAAACATGTTTTCCAGAAACATTTGATTAACATGGTCAGAAAACGTTTTCTAAATGTTTTCATGTGCATTTCATAAACGTTTTAGAAACGTTTCTGGTAAACGGAAAAGAAACCAAATTCAAACCATTATTAAACATTTTAAAAACGTTTTAGATTGGTTTGATTTTGGTTTGATTTTCGTTTACAAGAAACGTTTCTAAAACGTTAATAAAATGTGCAAGAAAACATTTTGGAAATGTTTTCTGCAAACGTTTTTTAAACGTTTCTGGAAAACAAAAAAAAATGTTTTTAAAACGTTTTCATGCTATCTGGGAATGCATCAGACTGGCTGTCGTTGTCCAAGAGCTTAGGACATTAAAATAACCGCGACACTTTTGCAGCATCAGTGACACCGTTTCAGTAGCATGTCACAGTGCGCAGCAGCAATAACAAGCTGTGCTTGTTACAACCAAACAACCAATCAGCGACCAGCATGTGTCGTTCCCAGCCCCGACACGCTGCGCCTATTCTTTCTGTGCGTGAGAAGAGACACACTGATAGTCATACGTCGTTTCTTTTTCCCGTAGACAATTCCTTCCGTCACAACAACTTCTCCACGCAGGACACACATGACAAAGTACGCAGTTGAACACTTTTCTAACACTACTGCTCATTTGGCCTCTCTAGTTGAGGTCCTGAAGTAAACCTGTATTCCTTCCCAAAGATTCGTTTCTTCAAGGTGCTCCCATTTCTACCACACATTGACATGCATTGTACGAGTCCTGTAGATGAACACAAAGATGTTCTCATCTTTTCGTCTCCTGCCATTAGTACCATTATCCCAGAGCTGCCTCGGCCTTTCTTTCCTCACTCTCACTGCATTCCTACAAGTCGTCTCCGCTTCCCAGATGTGCATCCTCTCATAGTTCTTTCTTTTCCCAGTCGGCGACGAAAAGACATCTCTTTCTGTCCATGACCCAACCATACCAAATCTCTTACTGTCTCCACGGTGTACTCGATCTCTTTCGACCATTCCAACGATGGGAAAAATTACAATATGACAGTTTCCGACATCCATTACCTAATGACTGTCACAGCTTTTGAACGCTGGAGAAAATTGGTGTCACCAATATGTTAGAACCTATTCTTTGGGGTCACCAGATGTCACAACCGTCTTGGGTTTGCTTGATGTTACAACCGTTATATTTCTCTCTCAGATTCAGACAAAGAAAAATAAACAGTTGTTAACAATATAATTATTTAATTATACAAAACATGAATCTTTGTAGTTCAATTAATCTCTGGCGATTTCAATCGCACTACCAAAAACAGACAAAATCTCTGGCGACTTCAATCGCCCTACCAAAACACAAAATCTCTGGCGACTTCAATCGCCCTACCAAAAACAGACAATTCTCTGGCGATTTCAATCGCACTACCAAAACAGACACGGCCGGACAAGACGAACAACACACACAAAAACCCACAGGGGATAGCGTCTCTCTCTCTCTCTCTCTCCGGTGTACTCCAAGTTCAGAACAGTACAATAAGAATAAAATGAAACGTTTTCACCTTGGTGGTGAGATCCTGCAGAGGATCTTCAGCTGTATCCTTGCTCGTGTCAACACTCAACGTTTCATTGTCCATCTTGCCAATCCACTCCGTCGTCAGTCTTTCTGCTTCCCCTCCTCCCGATGCAGTCGTCGTTCTCTGATGACCTGGCGGTGCTGCCAACGTCCTTCTCCTCTTCTCCCTCTTCTTCTTCCTAATATTCTTCTTCAATCGTCTTCCTCCTCTTCTTCTTCGTCCTCTTCTTCTTCAATCGTTTTCTTCTTCTTCTCTTCTTCTTTAATCGTCTTCTTCTTCTTCTTCTTCTGCTTCCTCTTCAATCGTCTTCCTCTTCTTCTTGAATCTTCTTCAATCTTCTTCTTCTTCACGGATACAGAACGTCGGTCTGGGGGCCTGACGGTGCTGCTATCCTTCTTCCCCTCCTCTTCAATCTTCTTCTTCTTCACGGATACAGAACGTCGGTCTGGGGGCCTGACGGTGCTGCTATCCTTCTTCCCCTCCTCTTCAATCTTCTTCTTCTTCACGGATACAGAACGTCGGTCTGGGGCCTGACGGTGCTGCTATCCTTCTTCCCCTCCTCTTCAATCTTCTTCTTCACGGATACAGAACGTCGGTCTGGGGGCCTGACGGTGCTGCTATCCTTCTTCCCCTCCTCTTCAATCTTCTTCTTCACGGATACAGAACGTCGGTCTGGGGGCCTGACGGTGCTGCTATCCCTCCCCGTCCTCTTCTGCAATCTTCTTCTTATTCAATCGTCTTCTTCCTCTTCTTCTTCATCTTTCTCTGCCTGTGGTCCAACGTCCTCGGCTTCCTCGAACCTTTCCAATCTCTCTCTTCATCTTCCTCTTCTTTCTCTTCCTCTTCTTCTTCCTCTTCTTCCTCCTAATCTTCTTTCTCTTTCTCCTCCTCATTCTCCTGCTGATGCTCGTCCAACTGATCTTTTTCTCCTCCTCTCCTTTTTCGAATCTTTCTCCAACCCCGCTATTGGTGACGTTTCTTTCTAAAGCAACCTGCGTTGACGTCATTCCCTCTCCAAAACATGACGTTGTCCCGAATCTTTAGAATTCATCATTGCAAACATCTTGTTATCATACAGAACTAAATGCAGAATGACCCAAAAATACACATAAATCTAAGTACAGAAATTCTGTCAGATTACTGATTAAACATTAAGAATTTCTGTACGTGACACCCCCCTTACCCGGGAACAAAAAAAAAACAAATGCTAGTTTGTCTTTTTTTTGTTGTTGACCATAGTCTCTTATCTCCCATTTTGATATAACAGAATGACCCGCTTGTTCTAAAATGTTTTTGGCATTCCGAACAGTAGAAGCAATTCTCTCAGTACGAAATGACAGTTACCACTCACTATTGCAGAAATAATTGCTCCCTTTAAAAAATTCACACATTAGCCTTTCAGGACTGAGGAGAGAAAACAACCAAGAATATTTATATCTGTCATTACAGGTACACACACCAGATAATGCTCAATTATGAAGCTTCTTTACATAGAAAATGACGAAATCCACCACAATGCGACGACAGCCCAAGAAACACAATCTTCAAATGTGACACGTTCCTGGTTAAAACATAGTGCATATCCAAGTATAATCAGCCAACAAGAAAATTGGACCCTGAAACTCTTTGGACTCAAACGCTGATGCTCAGAGCCAAAAGATGTACTTAAACAGCGAACGCTGTCACAACAACACAAACTCACATGACTGACCAATTACTCAGCCTTCGAGGCAAAACTTGACCAAAAATTTCGCAACCTCAAAACTCCGACATCAAAAGTAAGCATGAAAAGTCGGGGTCACCAGATGTCACAGCTTTTGAACGCTGGAGAAAATTGGTGTCACCAATATGTTAGAACCTATTCTTTGGGGTCACCAGATGTCACAACCGTCTTGGGTTTGCTTGATGTTACAACCGTTATATTTCTCTCTCAGATTCAGCCAAAGAAAAATAAACAGTTGTTAACAATATAATTATTTAATTATACAAAACATGAATCTTTGTAGTTCAATTAATCTCTGGCGATTTCAATCGCACTACCAAAAACAGACAAAATCTCTGGCGACTTCAATCGCCCTACCAAAACACAAAATCTCTGGCGATTTCAATCGCCCTACCAAAAACAGACAATTCTCTGGCGATTTCAATCGCACTACCAAAACAGACACGGCCGGACAAGACGAACAACACACACAAAAACCCACAGGGGATAGCGTCTCTCTCTCTCTCTCTCCCCGGTGTATTCCAAGTTCAGAACAGTACAATAAGAATAAAATAAAACGTTTTCACCTTGGTGGTGAGATCCTGCAGAGGATCTTCAGCTGTATCCTTGCTCGTGTCAACACTCAACGTTTCATTGTCCATCTTGCCAATCCACTCCGTCGTCAGTCTTTCTGCTTCCCCTCCTCCCGATGCAGTCGTCGTTCTCTGATGACCTGGCGGTGCTGCCAACGTCCTTCTCCTCTTCTCCCTCTTCTTCTTCCTAATATTCTTCTTCAATCGTCTTCCTCTTCTTCTTCGTCCTCTTCTTCTTCAATCGTTTTCTTCTTCTTCTCTTCTTCTTTAATCGTCTTCTTCTTCTTCTTCTTCTGCTTCCTCTTCAATCGTCTTCCTCTTCTTCTTGAATCTTCTTCAATCTTCTTCTTCTTCACGGATACAGAACGTCGGTCTGGGGGCCTGACGGTGCTGCTATCCTTCTTCCCCTCCTCTTCAATCTTCTTCTTCTTCACGGATACAGAACGTCGGTCTGGGGGCCTGACGGTGCTGCTATCCTTCTTCCCCTCCTCTTCAATCTTCTTCTTCTTCACGGATACAGAACGTCGGTCTGGGGGCCTGACGGTGCTGCTATCCTTCTTCCCCTCCTCTTCAATCTTCTTCTTCACGGATACAGAACGTCGGTCTGGGGGCCTGACGGTGCTGCTATCCTTCTTCCCCTCCTCTTCAATCTTCTTCTTCACGGATACAGAACGTCGGTCTGGGGGCCTGACGGTGCTGCTATCCTTCTTCCCCTCCTCTTCAATCTTCTTCTTCACGGATACAGAACGTCGGTCTGGGGGCCTGACGGTGCTGCTATCCCTCCCCGTCCTCTTCTGCAATCTTCTTCTTATTCAATCGTCTTCTTCCTCTTCTTCTTCATCTTTCTCTGCCTGTGGTCCAACGTCCTCGGCTTCCTCGAACCTTTCCAATCTCTCTCTTCATCTTCCTCTTCTTTCTCTTCCTCTTCTTCTTCCTCTTCTTCCTCCTAATCTTCTTTCTCTTTCTCCTCCTCATTCTCCTGCTGATGCTCGTCCAACTGATCTTTTTCTCCTCCTCTCCTTTTTCGAATCTTTCTCCAACCCCGCTATTGGTGACGTTTCTTTCTAAAGCAACCTGCGTTGACGTCATTCCCTCTCCAAAACATGACGTTGTCCCGAATCTTTAGAATTCATCATTGCAAACATCTTGTTATCATACAGAACTAAATGCAGAATGACCCAAAAATACACATAAATCTAAGTACAGAAATTCTGTCAGATTACTGATTAAACATTAAGAATTTCTGTACGTGACAATGACAACTTAATTCTTTATGTAACTCCGCTGGAAATGTGTGTGTGTGTGTGTGTGTGTGTGTGTGTGTGTGTGTGTGTGTGTGTGTGTGTGTGTGTGTGTGTGTGTGTTTGAAAGGGGGGAGGGGGGTTGAGGGGGAAGAGGGAGATAGAGAGATAGGGAGAGATATATTTTTTAATGCTTTGACGATCAACTGTTGTGGAAAGGAAACAGACCAGCACACAATGACATAAGAAAAGGATGACCATAACTACACAACCAACGAAAATTGTGAGCACTACTTTCTCCGGCTGTGAGAAAGATATGAAACTACTATCGTATATAGCTTCCTATAACACAGGCGTGTAGCGCCTTACGAGATGAGATAGAAAGATTTTATTTTGGTTGAAAAGGCAGGGGTTAGCGCGAACGCAGACCCCCTTACGCAGAAATTACGCGCTCGAGTCACCCGCATTTGGGATGATCGCAGGGGTCAGCCCAACCGGAGTGCAATGGAAGGGCCTCGCCCTGGGAGGACCGCCTTGCTGATCACGGTGCCTCCCGCGCCAGGTAAGTATGCTCACTCTTCTTTGTGGGAGAAACTTCTACGCAGATACATTCACTTACTACTG
>JAWQFJ010023826.1:0-15000 GCA_034096865.1 Theodoxus fluviatilis | reverse complement strand
CAAGGGCTGAATGTAAGTAAGAAAGGCAATACAGTAGTCGCCGCTTATAAAACACGCGGTTAATAAAAACAGCCGTTTTTTAAATACAGTTGGTAAGGTCCGGATTTACTTCGTTACTGATGGACATGTTCAACAAGCAAACGGTTAATAAAAACGCCGCTTATTAAAAACACTTTTGTTCGGTCCCAATGTGTTTTTAATAAGCGGCGACTACTGTACTGCCTAATTCACTACCCTTGTAAAATAAAGTTCGTTCGTTCGTTCTGTCTGTCCTGACTTAAGCGCAACAACTTGGTACTGGTAGTCTGTTGGCTTGGCCTAATGGCAGTGAATCGATAATAAAAAGGGGGGAAAACATTTTGTTTGTTTTGTTTTGTTCTTGCAGCACTTCAAAGATGGTGTGTAGGTCTGTGACTGTCTGTCTCCATGTGTTTTGTGGTGTGTAGGTCTGTGACTGTCTCCATGTGTTGTGGTGTGTAGGTCTGTGTCTGTCTCTCTCCATGTGTTGGACCTTTTACTGGTGAACGTATTTCATAGCATCAGACAATACTAGCATTGTACACGATGTCAACAGCAGGCAGGTTCGAGGACAACAATGTATTTATAATCTATCCTGGTGCCGCTGAGGTCCGCGCGTCAGCTATAAATAGAAGTACGAGAAGCTTGGATTTGTAAAATGTATTTTACGACCTATTGACGCAATCAACATACAGCTTTGATAAATTAAGACAGCCCAGGGTTATATTAGCGTTATAAATTAACATATAGGCTTACTGACCTTATTTCAAGAAACACCATTCATAATGATCAACACTACGAACCAAGCAGACGAACACGATCGAACCGTAGCCACTACGCCAGCAGACGATCGAGATAACTAAATGTTTCATGTAAAATTCGAATGAGTTGTATTATAATCTTAGCAGAGGGGTAAAACATCAACTGGTATCGGATAAGATCACTCGTAGTGTAATACTGTAATGAAGGTCACGTTTTACATCACAAACATGTGCGCTCCTCGTGAGGCACTATCTGAAGCTCAAAGTATTGGAGTGAGTCATCTTAGTGTATATAGGATCTTTGATATGGTCGAAACCGCTGGCTTCGCGGATCGCTTTCGCCTATCAGACGACAGCTTCGTATACAATCATCACTGCGAGGCAGCGCGAAATTTACCGAAGTCGACCAAAAAACTCGCATTCATACAAATAATGAACCAATTCGAGTTTCTTTCTCAGATTATTCAGACTTTGCCCGATTATTACCACCGTAAGATAGCAGGAACTTCACATCCGGCGTCATCGCTTCTGATTGGCCGGTTTGTGTCACGTGACGGTGAAGTTTCGTCTGCTACTCGCTCTGACGTTATGGTCCAAGTAGTTTGATGTTTACTTCGTTCGCTGAATGCTGCCAAGACTAATGCGCGAATGAATGAAGTATGATTTCATAATTTTTCAGGATTAATACAAATGTATATCAAATACATCAGTTCAATTTAATCGAGTCAATTAATCGAGTACATGTCCACCAAGTCAAAAATGTGTTGAGTGGAATGCAAGTCAGAAAAGTTACACTTGCAGTCTAACACCATCAGATTATCTGCAACTTTTCGAAGCGAATCTAGCCTAAAAATCTACCAGTTATGCATCGTGTTAACAGGATTGACTCGTTCTGTTCCACAGTTGGCGGAGAACGTTTCAATTTTGCTGGTTTTCAGCATTACGCGATCGCGCAATTTTTTCCTTCAAATCAGAAATAGCTTTACATTTTAGTCCTCCTGTAACCACCATCAGATGTCCAGCGTCGGCATTAACAAAGAATTACAGAAAACCCACAACAACTATTATCTTTTTATCCATAAATAAAGATACTTCATACAAAACACTTTCATGAAACACAAACAAACAAATGAAAATATAGATTTTTTTCCACCAGCATTGTCCACTTTAGGGTGGCGAACTTTTGTCTCAGTGTCATATCAATTCTCTAAGTCTAATGGCTCGTGTGGTAGAGCATTGGACTCGTGGTCATGCATGACCAGGTTCGATTCTGCGCTGAAACTTTTTTCTTTTCTTTTTTCGAGAGGTTGTGGGTTCCAACCCGACCTGGTTTATTGTGTTTTTGTTCATGTGTGTTTTTTCCCCATCTTTTCTCGAGAGGTTGCGGGTTCGAACCCGATCTTTTTCATTTTTTTTTAAATATGCCAAAACCTGGAGGTTCAGCGCCAGCGGTTTTTATTAGTCTGTCTGTGTGTGTGTGTGTGTGTGTCTGTGTGTCTGTCTGTCCCGTCTCCACGGCCTATATCTCAAAAACTACTGGACGGATTTCCTTGAGATTTTGCACACTGACTGGAAGTTAGGTCCCATTCAATATTATCAAATTTTCAGAATCGAGGTTTTAAAAGAAAGTGACTTTTTTACATTTTGGTGTTTCAATGAAAACAATTCAACAGACTCCATTTTGCAAAATCTGTGACGTCATCATTTGACCTCATGCGACGCACGTGCAGGTCGTGAAAAGTTCACTTGTAGTGCGCCATGAACCCGAGATCTCTGTTGAGTCCGGCGTGGTGCGTGCCGAACAGTTTGATGAACTTCTGTTCAGTAACCCTGCGTAGCCGGGTGTCGTGCAACCCGCCCGCGAGCACGCTAACCACCATATCGCTTGCTGAGTGGCCCGGCAAGCTGATTCGGTGCCGCATGAAGTGCCCGGATGCGTGGTACGTCGGGGAGACAGGACAGACACTGCGCCAACGCATGAATGGACACAGGGCTACGATCAGGAGCCAGTCACCTCTACCAGTGGGGGAACACTTTAGCTTGCCGGGCCACTCAGCAAGCGATATGGTGGTTAGCGTGCTCGCGGGCGGGTTGCACGACACCCGGCTACGCAGGGTTACTGAACAGAAGTTCATCAAACTGTTCGGCACGCACCACGCCGGACTCAACAGAGATCTCGGGTTCATGGCGCACTACAAGTGAACTTTTCACGACCTGCACGTGCGTCACATGAGGTCTCTGGGTCTTGGCGTGAACACCTGCGCACCATCTCCTATTTAAACCGTCCCCGCCAGCCTCTCACACACTTGGCCTGATGAAGGAGAATCTCCGAAAGCTTGCCAAGAGAGCACTTCGCACCGTATACCTGCCAGCAGGGACGGAGCCCTGCCATTGCCACAGGACAGAGCTGCCACGTCCTGGTGACTCGGCGCTCTACGTCCCGGGGCGTGAGGCTCTACCCCCCTTGGTGTACGTTCACCTGCAAACGGCCCTTTTCAGGGCCATCTATGCTCAAGAAAGAATACATGTCGGTTGCTGTCCACGCTTCTTTATTTGTCTGATAATAAACTTGGCAGAAATAGACCTTAAGTATCCTAAAATGTACAAGACCACTCAAATTTCATTAACTATCATCCATTTTTATACAATTTACAGTGCAAAATATGAAGCGAGGGAGTTTACAGAAAAGAACGTTATAATTCCTTTACAAACACGTAGTAACGTCAGTTGCCAAATGAATGGCTCAGATGGTAAAGCGCTGGACAATTGTAACGTTAGGTCATGCGTGAACGGATTCGAATCCGCGCTGAAACTTTTTTCGAACCCGACCTGTTTTTTGTGTTTTTGTGTGTGTTTTCCCCCCCTCTTTTCTCAAGAGATTGCGGGTTTGAACCCAATTTTTTGTGTGTGCCAAAACCTGGAGGTTCAGCGCCAGCGGTTTTTATTTGAAATGGAAAATCTCCCCTGGATACGGTCTTAGAGGAGTGAGTTGATGGTCACTTGGAGTTCCATGTGAATAATAATAATAATAATAATAATAATAATAATAATAATAATAATAATAATAATAATAATAATAATAATAATAATAATAATAATAATAATAATGGGAATTTCTATAGCGCTTATTCTCAGGTGAGCTCTAAGCGCTTTACAATCTCGTTCACATATCACAAGCAGACAATCAGATACAGGCAAATCACGTAGGCAATCAACACTAGCAGCAAAATCACGTACAATCAGAGCAAGCATACAAACACATAACATTAACAAGCAAGCAGGCAGAATAATCAAACACAGTTGAAGCAATCATACAACAAAAGAAAATAAACAACCAAGCAGGCTAAATAATCGAACACAATCAAGCAGGCATACCAACACAGTAAATAAACAAGCAAGCAGACAACCAATCGACAATCTAAACAAGAATGAAATAAGCAAATGAAGAGAACAAACAAGCAAGCAAACACAAACGAGATAAGTGAATCAAAAAACAAAATATTTACAAAATACAATTACGAGAATATGTACGGGGAGCTGAGAAGTTGAGCGGGTGGGGTCAGTGGGAGGGAGGGGGGGGGGGGGGGCTATTTGGCAGATGTGTATGCAAGAGAGAACAGGTGTGTCTTTAGATCAGCGCGGAAAGAGTCAGACTCGGAAGAGGGATACAGACGAAGATTAGCAGGGAGAGAGTTCCAGACGAGAGGAGCGGAGGCAAAGAAAGAGCGGTCACCGAGTCTCTACGCTTCCTCTCAGGGATACTGAAGAAATCAAGGAATCATCTCTGTGACGCGACGTCGTTGTTCCATTCCAAGCCAGGGAGACAGTTGGGTCACTGTCTGAGATCCCAAAGCACCGGAGTATCTTGGATGCTGATGTGCATGGAGCTTTTCCTTTGCATTCCAGGCTCTCCAGCCACACAGCTAGTCGAAACATTCTAGAGTCGTCTTATCTGTCACATTGGAGTTACTGATTCACTCCAGCCCTCTTTTAGCTTTCGGCGAAATTAATTTGCATCACGTTTCTCCAGAATACAGTGTTTGCGACAATAAGCTGACATTGGAATCAGTTCTTGGCAGACTGCGAGATCTTTCCTTGAAGTGCAGAAAGTACAACTGATAGACAACTCAGAAACCCCAGCTTGACATCTTCAACAGTGCAATCTGTCCAAGAAAGGGTATCCAAGATTCCTCAAGAGGCACCTATGATGACAGTGACTCTCTAAGAAAGGGTGACGGTACTTCAAGACAAAACCAGCAGCCGTCAAAGACTGCATGTTAGGAGACAAGACTGCTTGGGAGACCCCACGAAGGCACCGAACACAATTAAATTCAGTGACACTACGCTGCTCCAGCCATCGAGTGGGAAGGCTTTGATTGCCGCAGGGAGCGTGACAACGTCTTTGCAAAGTAAGTTTTCTTTTTTTTCTCTTTCTTTCCATTTACTCTGCCACTATTCGACTGTGTGCCTGTCTGTGTGTGTGTGTGTGTGTGTGTGTGTGTGTGTGTGTGTGTGTGTGTGTGTGTGTGTGTGTGTGAACACGCGCGCGCGCCGCGTGTGTATGTGCTTTTCTACCTGTCTGTCCGTCCCTCAGCCCGTCCGTCCGTCCGCTGGTCGGTCGGTCTTTCAGTCACTATTTCTGAGTGAGTGCGCGCGCGTGTGTATGTGTGTGAGTGTTTGTGTGCGTGTATCTGTCTGTTCGTCAATGTCTCTGTGACCGCCTATTTGTCTGTCTGTCCGTCCGTCCGTCCGTCCGTCCGTCCGTCCGTCCGTCCGTCCGTCCGTCCGTCCGTCCGTCCGCCCGCCCGTCCGTCCGTCCGTCCGTCCGACCGTCTGTCTGTTGTCTGTCTGTCTGTCTGTCTGTCTGTCTGTCTATCCGTCTGTCTGTCTGTCTGTCTGTCTGTCTGTCTGTCTGTCTGTCTGTCTGTCTGTCTGTCTGTCTGTCTGTCTGTCTGTCTGTCTGTCTGTCTGTTCGTTTGTCTGCTCGTCTGTGTATGTCTAACCCCATCTAAGTGTCTATCTGTGTGTCTGTCTGTCAGTCTATGTGCCTGTCTGTCTGTCTGTCTGGCTGCCTCTCTCTCTCTCTCTCTCTCTCTCTCTCTCTCTCTCTCTCTCTCTCTCTCTCTCTCTTTCTTTCTCCCCCCCCCCCCCCCTCTCTCTCTCTCTCTCTCACTTGCTCTCGTCACTCAAGGCACGTGCACATTCGATGGCCTCCGTCATAGTCAGTGACGTCTTCATTGGCCGTGTCGTGTCTGGGAGAGTCGAAGACTGTGGAGGGTGCCGTAAAGCGTGGACACCATGCATGTCAAACAGCGAGTAGGAATGCCCGGTCTGCCCCTGCATAGTGAGGTGTGAAGATGACTGTTTGTAGTATGCACAGTGCATTTTCAGGTGTGAAGAAGACTGTTTGTAGTGTGCACAGTGCATTGTGAGGTGTGAAGATGACTGTTTGTAGTGTGCACAGTGCACTGTGAGGTGTGAAGATGACTGATTGAAGTGTGCACAGTGCATTGTGAGGTGTGAAGATGACTGTTTGAAGTGTGCACAGTGCATTGTGAGGTGTGAAGATGACTGTTTGAAGTGTGCACAGTGCACTGTGAGGTGTGAAGATGGCTGCTTGAAGTGTGCACAGTGCACTGTGAGGTGTGAAGATGGCTGCTTGTAGTGTGCACAGTGCACTGTGAGGTGTGAAGATGGCTGCTTGAAGTGTGCACAGTGCACTGTGAGGTGTGAAGATGGCTGCTTGTAGTGTGCACAGTGCACTGTGAGGTGTGAAGATGGCTGCTTGTAGTGTGCACAGTGCACTGTGAGGTGTGAAGATGGCTGCTTGAAGTGTGCACAGTGCACTGTGAGGTGTGAAGATGACTGTTTGAAGTGTGCACAGTGCATTGTGAGGTGTGAAGATGACTGTAGTGTACACAGTGCATTGTGAGGTGTGAAGATGACTGTAGTGTACACAGTGCATTGTGAGGTGTGAAGATGACTGTAGTGTGCACAGTGCATTGTGAGGTGTGAAGATGACTGTTTGAAGTGTGCACAGTGCACTGTGAGGTGTGAAGATGACTGTTTGAAGTGTGCACAGTGCATTGTGAGGTGTGAAGATGACTGTTTGAAGTGTGCACAGTGCACTGTGAGGTGTGAAGATGACTGTTTGTAGTGTGCACAGTGCATTGTGAGGTGTGAAGATGACTGTTTGAAGTGTGCACAGTGCATTGTGAGGTGTGAAGATGACTGTTTGAAGTGTGCACAGTGCATTGTGAGGTGTGAAGATGACTGTTTGAAGTGTGCACAGTGCACTGTGAGGTGTGAAGATGACTGTTTGAAGTGTGCACAGTGCATTGTGAGGTGTGAAGATGACTGTAGTGTGCACAGTGCATTGTGAGGTGTGAAGATGACTGTGTAGTGTGCACAGTGCACTGTGAGGTGTGATGCCGACTGTAGTGTGCACAGTGCATTGTGAGGTGTGAAGATGACTGTTTGAAGTGTGCACAGTGCACTGTGAGGTGTGAAGATGACTGTAGTGTACACAGTGCATTGTGAGGTGTGAAGATGACTGTAGTGTGCACAGTGCATTGTGAGGTGTGAAGATGACTGTTTGAAGTGTGCACAGTGCATTGTGAGGTGTGAAGATGACTGTTTGAAGTGTGCACAGTGCATTGTGAGGTGTGAAGATGACTGTTTGAAGTGTGCACAGTGCATTGTGAGGTGTGAAGATGACTGTTTGAAGTGTGCACAGTGCATTGTGAGGTGTGAAGATGACTGTTTGTAGTGTGCACAGTGCATTGTGAGGTGTGAAGATGACTGTTTGTAGTGTGCACAGTGCACTGTGAGGTGTGAAGATGACTGTTTGAAGTGTGCACAGTGCATTGTGAGGTGTGAAGATGACTGTTTGTAGTGTGCACAGTGCATTGTGAGGTGTGAAGATGACTGTTTGAAGTGTGCACAGTGCATTGTGAGGTGTGAAGATGACTGTTTGAAGTGTGCACAGTGCATTGTGAGGTGTGAAGATGACTGTTTGAAGTGTGCACAGTGCATTGTGAGGTGTGAAGATGACTGTTTGAAGTGTGCACAGTGCATTGTGAGGTGTGAAGATGACTGTTTGAAGTGTGCACAGTGCATTGTGAGGTGTGATGCCGACTGTAGTGTGCACAGTGCATTGTGAGGTGTGAAGATGACTGTTTGAAGTGTGCACAGTGCATTGTGAGGTGTGAAGATGACTGTTTGAAGTGTGCACAGTGCACTGTGAGGTGTGATGCCGACTGTAGTGTGCACAGTGCATTGTGAGGTGTGAAGATGACTGTTTGAAGTGTGCACAGTGCATTGTGAGGTGTGAAGATTACTGTTTGAAGTGTGCACAGTGCACTGTGAGGTGTGATGCCGACTGTAGTGTGCACAGTGCATTGTGAGGTGTGAAGATGACTGTTTGAAGTGTGCACAGTGCATTGTGAGGTGTGAAGATGACTGTTTGAAGTGTGCACAGTGCACTGTGAGGTGTGATGCCGACTGTAGTGTGCACAGTGCACTGTGAGGTGTGATGCCGACTGTAGTGTGCACAGTGCATTGTGAGGTGTGATGCCGACTGTAGTGTGCACAGTGCATTGTGAGGTGTGATGCCGACTGTAGTGTGCACAGTGCATTGTGAGGTGTGATGCCGACTGCTTGTAGTGTGCACAGTGCATTGTGAGGTGTGAAGATGACTGTTTGAAGTGTGCACAGTGCATTGTGAGGTGTGAAGATGACTGTTTGAAGTGTGCACAGTGCATTGTGAGGTGTGAAGATGACTGCTTGTAGTGTGCACAGTGCATTGTGAGGTGTGATGATGACTGTAGTGTGCACAGTGCATTGTGAGGTGTGATGCCGACTGTAGTGTGCACAGTGCATTGTGAGGTGTGATGCCGACTGTAGTGTACACAGTGCATTGTGAGGTGTGATGCGGACTGTAGTGTGCACAGTGCATTGTGAGGTGTGATGATGACTGTAGTGTGCACAGTGCATTGTGAGGTGTGATGATGACTGTAGTGTGCACAGTGCATTGTGAGGTGTGATGATGACTGTAGTGTGCACAGTGCATTGTGAGGTGTGATGATGACTGTAGTGTGCACAGTGCATTGTGAGGTGTGAAGATGACTGTAGTGTGCACAGTGCATTGTGAGGTGTGATGCCGACTGTAGTGTGCACAGTGCATTGTGAGGTGTGAAGATGACTGTTTGTAGTGTGCACAGTGCATTGTGAGGTGTGAAGATGACTGTTTGTAGTGTGCACAGTGCATTGTGAGGTGTGAAGATGACTGTTTGAAGTGTGCACAGTGCATTGTGAGGTGTGAAGATGACTGTTTGAAGTGTGCACAGTGCACTGTGAGGTGTGATGCCGACTGTAGTGTGCACAGTGCATTGTGAGGTGTGATGCCGACTGTAGTGTGCACAGTGCATTGTGAGGTGTGATGCCGACTGTAGTGTGCACAGTGCATTGTGAGGTGTGAAGATGACTGTTTGTAGTGTGCACAGTGCATTGTGAGGTGTGAAGATGACTGTTTGTAGTGTGCACAGTGCATTGTGAGGTGTGATGCCGACTGTAGTGTGCACAGTGCATTGTGAGGTGTGATGATGACTGTAGTGTGCACAGTGCATTGTGAGGTGTGATGATGACTGTAGTGTGCACAGTGCATTGTGAGGTGTGATGCCGACTGTAGTGTGCACAGTACATTGTGAGGTGTGAAGATGACTGTTTGTAGTGTGCACAGTGCATTGTGAGGTGTGAAGATGACTGTTTGTAGTGTGCACAGTGCATTGTGAGGTGTTGTCGCGAGCAGGTTGGGTATTAAAGGTTAATTTTATCGTTCATGTACTTGTGTGTGCGATTCTTGTCCTTGTTGGGTTTTTGTTTCTCTCTTTCTCTCTTTTTGGAGAATCGGGAAATTGTGACGTCATCAGCTTCGAGTCGACGTCACGGGGTTCAGTCGGTTTTGAGAAGGGATTTGGCAGGACCGTTTGAGCGGTACGTGCCAACGAACCTAGAGTGGCTCGACTTCTGTCGGCCCAGAGCGTGGCTTGGCCTCTGTCAGCCCGGGGAAAAGATTTGGCGACTTTATTGTCGTTGTCGGCAAGCCGATCAGAATCAGCACCAGGGGAGGAACCGAGTTTCTTCCATGTAAGTATTAGTTGTGTGTGAATATCGTTGTGTAAGTTTTTCACTAGGTTGTTGGTTTGTTGTGCTAGGGGTGGGTGGGAAGTTGGAATAGGCAGTGGGATTTTTGGAACGGGGTGGTTCTTTTCATTCATTGCCGTGTTTTCCATTCTCGCCTCATTTGCATCATGTCATGATTCATGATAGAGTCGTTGTTTTGATTTGATTTATGTGCACGTTGTTATGCCATGTAAGCTAATTCGGGCCGTTCAGGCCTGTGTGATTTGTCTTCATATCAGTCATCGTCCGAAAATCTCCGCTGCTCCCCATCGCCGTCGTCACTCTCCAAAGTACCCATTGCATCTCATCAACCTGGGCCACCTGGTCCAGAGGAGAAGTTGACGTTCCGGATTACGTCGAGAGTTGGAGAGTTCAAGAGATAAGTTTGACAGTGGAAGATGTTTTGGAACTGAAAGACGAGCAGGACAGTTGAAGAGACAGAGTTTGGACAGTTGTGAACAACAGTGGGGTTTTGTATTTGCATGCTGGACATTTGCGAACAACAGTGAGGTTTTGTAGTTGCATGCTGGACAGTTGTGAACAACAGTGGGGTTTTGTATTTGCATGCTGGACAGTTGTGAACAACAGTGGGGTTTTGTATTTGCATGCTGGACATTTGCGAACAACAGTGAGGGTTTGTATTTGCATGCTGGACAGTTGTGAACAACAGTGGGGTTTTGTATTTGCATGCTGGACATTTGTGAACAACAGTGAGGGTTTGTATTTGCATGCTGGACAGTTGTGAACAACAGTGGAGTTTTGTATTTGCATATGGTGGGGTTTATGAATCATCTAGGAATCATTATCATTAATCACTTTCATTCCCATTTCATTTATTCTGCGGGGTGGGCAAGGGATTAATAAATATGTGTTTGTTATAAAAGTTGTCTGTGAGTTCCTGACTCCCTCTGCATGAGAGGTTAAGGTCCTACCCAACGGGTGAGGGCGCGACATTGGGGGCTCGTCTAGGGATATGCCAAATTTCATTTCGCTCAGGAACTCTATTTGTTTTGTTGTATAATTCAGGGTAATAGGGTGTTTTGTGTGGTCATTGGTTGTCTTTGTGTTGTTTCATGTTGGTGAGTGTTCCCAGTCATGCCTGAAGCATAAAGTAGGAGTGGTCTAATTTTTTTTAACCAAAAGTATTTTCAGGAAAGACTGCTCGGGGTTCTGAAAGTAGTAAGGTTTTGGCTGTTCGGCGCCCATGTTGACCCGGTCCAAGGCAATGGCGGAGAAAGCAGCGGCAAGTCAGACCGAGGAAGGTCATGTGGAGCATGGGCAGGGGGAAGGGGTGCTTCGATCGCTGGTTGAAGCTACACCTCGTGGTAGGCGTAAGTCACCATCTTCGTCGAGGAGGGGGCGCGGTCGAGGTAAGCCATTTGATTTTGCGGTGCGACAGAGGGGCGGTTACCTCACGCCCGGCCAAGCTGAAGCAGGGTTGGGGGTACCTCCAAGGGAGGGTGACGAATACGAGGGGGAAATTCCAGGGTTGCTCTCACCTGGAGTAGACACTAGTAGTATGCTTCTACAGTTGTTGCAGATGGAGAGGGAGGAGCGGAAGCGTCGTGAGGTGAAGGAGGAGGAGGAGCGGAAGCGTCGTGAGGTGAAGGAGGAAGAGCAGCGTAAGGAAGAAAGGGAAGAGCGGAAGCGTCGCGAGAAGAAAGAAGAGGAGAAGGAGAAGAAGGAGGAGGAGGAGCGGAAGCGGCGTGAGGAGAAGGAGGAAGAGCAGCGTAAGGAAGAAAGGGAGGAGCGGAAGCGTCGCGAGAAGAAAGAAGAGGAGAAGGAGAAGAAGGAGGAGGAGGAGCGGAAGCGTCGTGAGGAGAAGGAGGAAGAGCAGCGTAAGGAAGAAAGGGAGGAGCGGAAGCGTCGCGAGAAGAAAGAAGAGGAGAAGGAGAAGAAGGAGGAGGAGGAGCGGAAGCGCCGCGAAGAAAGAGAAGAGAAGAGAGAAAAAGCTAGAGTAGAGAGGGAGGAAAAGACTATTAAGGGAGTGAAGATTCCGGTATTAGAAGAGAGTGACAACATTGATGAGTATCTCAGCCAGTTTGAGCAGATAGCTGACACTCAGGGGTGGAAGAGGGAAACGTGGGTAGCACGTATTTTACCTCAGCTCAGAGGTACAGCTAGGTCGTTGTATTTCACACTCCCAGCCGAAGAAGCGGGGAACTATGATAGGTTCCGGGACGCCCTATTGAAACGTTTCAACCTCACGGCAGAAGGATACAGGAGAAAGTTCCGGGAGGCGAGGAAGGAGTTAGGGGAGTCCTTTGCCCAGTTTGTGGTGAGAATCAAGAGCTACTTTCACAAGTGGGTTTGCCTCTCACAGAAGAACTTTGATGATCCTCAAGACCTAGTGGATGTGATGGTGACGGAACAGCTAATGGAGACGTTGTCTCCCGATCTAGTGATAAAGGTCAGGGAGAGGAAGCCCGCAAGCGTGGTGGAAGCTGCTGAGGCGGCAGACATAGTGATTGAGGCAAAGAGATCTGTAAAGAAGTCCCAGTTCTTGTCCCCCAATGCCAGCCCATCGAAAAGAGGTTCGGGGGAAGAAGAGAAAGGTGGTGAGAATAAGATTTCTAGCTCCCAGGGTAGCATCCGAGAGGCGAAAGAGAAAGGGTTGTGCTTCAGATGTTTCCGGAAGGGACATCTGAAGAAGGACTGCAAGCGAGTGGGGATGGTCGTTAGGTCACCAATGGGTGGGGTCGCGAGTTCCCCAGGGAAAGTCGTCCCAGGCAGGGTGCCTTCACTGTGCGAGTCGTGTTGCCAGAGACCGTTTGAGCCGCGATGTATGGTCCGGCTGAATGGGGCTGAGGTGCCTGCTCTGAGAGATACGGGGTCAGATGCTCTCATAGTCGACTCGCAACTTGTCCATCCTAGCGCGTTGACTGGTAGGAAGCAGTACGTGACGTTGGCCTCCACAAATTACCAGACTGCCTGTGACATGGCTGTGGTTGATATGGTCTCACCATTCTTCACAGGAAAGGCAGTAGGCCTCGTAATGAAAAACCCCTTGCTCCCAGTCATCATAGGGAACGAGGTAGAGTTGGAAGATGGGCGAGTGATTAAGGTCCCGGTATACAGCAGGGATCCCGAAGCGGGCACCACGGAAACGAGGGCGCAGGCGCGCAAGAAGCAGGGGGCCGGCGAACCCGTTGTGGTAGCTGGGCCGTTAATTGGACAGACAGGGCCGGAAGAGGTGGCCGAGATGCAGTCTGGGGATGAGACTCTGGAAAGGGTCCGCGAATATGCCCGGACTGGGAAGCAGGTAGTCTCTGGTGTAGGTACGATCAGTTTCGTGAGGAAGGGGACTCTCTATCATAGGGTGTTTTCAGGGCCATCTGGGTCCTACCATCAGTTGGTCGTTCCCAAGCAGCTGCGACGGGAAGTGCTGAAGTGGGCTCATGATCCGCCTATGACTGGGCACCTCGGGGTCAGGGCAACCAGGAAGAAAGTATGGAAGACTTTCTACTGGCCGGGCCTTTGTGTAGACGTAAAGAGGTTTTGCGCGTCCTGCGACGCATGTCAGGGTAGGGGGCCCAGCGACGGGAGGAGTCAGACTGGATTGCAGCTGCGGCCGTCTGGACCCCCAAGCTTCTGTAGTTCGGTCAGGAAGGTGGACTTCTCGTCTGGGTTGAACTTCTGCGATTCAGGCGTTGTTTCAACTGGGGGGGTCATTCCTGGAAGGGAGAATGTTGGGGCAGACTACCTGAGCAGGATGTCCTAGGGGGTTCTGTGGTGTTCTATGCAACCTTCTCTGCTCCGGGTTTGTTACAAAACTGGTAGTTTTGTTTTAAGGGGGGGGATATGTCGCGAGCAGGTTGGGTATTAAAGGTTAATTTTATCGTTCATGTACTTGTGTGTGCGATTCTTGTCCTTGTTGGGTTTTTGTTTCTCTCTTTCTCTCTTTTTGGAGAATCGGGAAATTGTGACGTCATCAGCTTCGAGTCGACGTCACGGGGTTCAGTCGGTTTTGAGAAGGGATTTGGCAGGACCGTTTGAGCGGTACGTGCCAACGAACCTAGAGTGGCTCGACTTCTGTCGGCCCAGAGCGTGGCTTGGCCTCTGTCAGCCCGGGGAAAAGATTTGGCGACTTTATTGTCGTTGTCGGCAAGCCGATCAGAATCAGCACCAGGGGAGGAACCGAGTTTCTTCCATGTAAGTATTAGTTGTGTGTGAATATCGTTGTGTAAGTTTTTCACTAGGTTGTTGGTTTGTTGTGCTAGGGGTGGGTGGGAAGTTGGAATAGGCAGTGGGATTTTTGGAACGGGGTGGTTCTTTTCATTCATTGCCGTGTTTTCCATTCTCGCCTCATTTGCATCATGTCATGATTCATGATAGAGTCGTTGTTTTTTTTGATTTATGTGCATGTTGTTATGCCATGTAAGCTAATTCGGGCCGTTCAGGCCTGTGTGATTTGTCTTCATATCAGTCATCGTCCGAAAATCTCCGCTGCTCCCCATCGCCGTCGTCACTCTCCAAAGTACCCATTGCATCTCATCAACCTGGGCCACCTGGTCCAGAGGAGAAGTTGACGTTCCGGATTACGTCGAGAGTTGGAGAGTTCAAGAGATAAGTTTGACAGTGGAAGATGTTTTGGAACTGAAAGACGAGCAGGACAGTTGAAGAGACAGAGTTTGGACAGTTGTGAACAACAGTGGGGTTTTGTATTTGCATGCTGGACATTTGCGAACAACAGTGAGGTTTTGTAGTTGCATGCTGGACAGTTGTGAACAACAGTGGGGTTTTGTATTTGCATGCTGGACAGTTGTGAACAACAGTGGGGTTTTGTATTTGCATGCTGGACATTTGCGAACAACAGTGAGGGTTTGTATTTGCATGCTGGACAGTTGTGAACAACAGTGGGGTTTTGTATTTGCATGCTGGACATTTGTGAACAACAGTGAGGGTTTGTATTTGCATGCTGGACAGTTGTGAACAACAGTGGAGTTTTGTATTTGCATATGGTGGGGTTTATGAATCATCTAGGAATCATTATCATTAATCACTTTCATTCCCATTTCATTTATTCTGCGGGGTGGGC
>JAWQFJ010023824.1:0-63490 GCA_034096865.1 Theodoxus fluviatilis | reverse complement strand
TGAACAAGAAATATATCCAAGTGACAAGAAAGGTAGGGCTGTGATGTTGCAGTAGTATTATTCTCTGATGAATAAGCACTCAAAGTGCTCCACACTCACAAAACATAGACTAGTACTGACTAGACATACCGTGATTTCAATGGGTCACGGGTGGGAAGAAACAAGGAAACTTGGAGATGCAGTTTGGTGGCTCTGAGAATGATACTACAGTGACTTTAGTTTTCCATAGAAAGTGATGAAGAGACAGCAGTGTATTGTAGCTGAATTGCAGTGTTGGAAGGTGGCTCATATCAGCAGCACTCTTCGAATGAATAATGGTGTGGTAAGCTACATGCTTCCATCACAACATGGTCTTAAACTTTGTGCATTGTGATCAGGCCGGGGGGGTGAAAATGTAAAGGAACAGGGAAAAGTTGGGTGTTGTGTAGTGGTGGTGATGGTGATGACCTTTTGCAGTTGAGGTGGAAGTGTCATGCCTTTTAGAGTCTATAGTGAGCAAGTAAAACACACTGAGGGCATAAAAATTAATACTCCATATGCTCCTGGGCTGCAGTCTTTCTCTCTGCCATGTATGCACCTGCCTGGCCGATACTATTGGCCTTAGGCCTCATCATGCCATTCCTAGTGCCAGTGGTGGTTGCCAACCGTTCTCCCTATCTGGCACACTTCAAGCGTTTCAGGATGTCCATGATTTCAGTACATTTGCATCACTGCAGTAGAGAATGGTTTTAGGTAGGAGTGCTCCACTTGCTGTAGTGAGCAGTGCCTACTGAGCAGTCAGGGAGCAATTCTGCTGTCCCTGCAAGGTGCCATGGGAGTGAGTGAGGAGATGGTGAAGTTTTGAAACAGTATTGTTCAGCAAAACGATAGTGTGGAGTGGCAGTTTTGTTCGAGTGGAAAGGAAGAGGGACAGTGTTGAGAGTCTATGCTGGGTTACAGAGGCAAAGGAAGATGAAGCAAGAGGTGCAGAATGTGTAGTATCATGGTAGTGGAGAATGATTCAGTTAGGAGGCACCCTTGTGTCAAGGAGAGGTGTGGTGTGGCAGGAAACATGCATGAGAGAGTGTAGCACATGGGGGCAGAGCTGAAAGGAGATGGAATTTCTTCAATGATTGTGTATTGTGACCCCAGTCTGTTGTGTTCCATGAATTAGTTGTGTTGCATGGCAGCATTTTTCAAGTTGAAAAGTGGTATAAGTGCCATGTAGCAGGACTGAATTGTGCTGTGCAGTAGTATTGATAAAATTAGGTGCTATGGAACTTCATTTTGATGCCGTTTTGTGAACATTGACTCATTGCTGCTGATGTGAAGTTGGGATGTGTAGGGGAAGCTTTGAAGTGTTCCAAGAGAGAGTCCCCTGGGAGTAATTTTGTGAACACCTTTTTTTTCCAGTTAGTTTTGTTTTCATGGCATGTTTCCCATTTGTAAAAATATGTCTTTTGTTAAAGATATCTCTTTTCTTGTGAATTTTTTTGTTAAAAATCGATTGTTATACATTTCAGACTGCCTTGCAAACTTTACAGGCATGAATCTGGTGCATGACAGGGTTGCAATACATATCAAGTGTCTAGAAAAATTGCAATCAATTGTACCCGAGGCATTATACAAATATATTTCGTATCCACATTTCAGTGATTTGCAGACTGATGCAAACTTGCTCATTTTTTCCTCAGCAGTCTTATCTCCACAGTATGTGCTTGCAGAGTATATCAGAGTATGCAACAATACTCCTTAAGAAGTGACATAGAGGAGCTTTAAAATGCTGGTATTTACTGCCATGGAAGGTTGGAATAATCCCTGAGTACAGAACCAAAGAACCACATGAATCTGATATGTGCTTGTTGACCATATTGATTTGATACTGCATGAGCCTTAAAGGGGGTTGTGCTGTGGAAACTGAATTTTCAAGCTCCCCACAGGGAGTAGCCCGACGACCAGGGGGTAAATGTGTGCACTTTGAGCGTCCATCAATGGGTGGAAAAGTCACTATAAAACAAGCACCATTACCTTTACCGTTACTTGGTAATGGGAAACTCATGAAAATTTCACCCCTAAAGGCTAAATAGTGATGCCTTTATTACATCTTCCTTTTTTTTCATTTACCCTGTATAGGTAGGATGGGCGGAATAATACATGTTCAATACTCATAGGAGTATGCCTGGTTTTCAGTATGCAAAGGGATGCACACTGTTTCCCTTTTTTCATTTTGCTTTGACTAAGGGAAGTTGGATTCTTGCATTGCACATTCAACAGAGGACAAGTTGTCTTTCAAATGGTATGTCAGTGACATGGCTTAACGTCCATGGGCATGCAGATTCTTTCAGATGATTTCTTGCCCTATAGTTTTCAGAAATTATTGATCCCTTTTTGCATGCAGTAGATATGTTGCATACCTGAGGTGAGGGAGGCTGAATCTGTGTATGAATACATGTATGACTATGAGGAGATTTACCCTGTGAATATAAGTGATGGGGACACACAGTTACTCCTTGCCTAAGACCCTGCAACTGTTTTGCACAAGGCCTCTAGAATCTTCTAAGGTAGTTCGAATGTCTCCCATTTTTTCCCTTTCTTTTTATTTACTCATAGCAAATATACAACAATTCACTATGCAAGCCTTTTGTTATTCAGATCATATAATTTGACCTTGGAGTGATGGCAGGTGTATCTTTTGGCCTTACAAAGTGATTACATGGGGCCATCAATTAGGTATGCTTCATGATTGCAAAATGTTAGTGGGTTTTTTAGAATGTGATCATGTCTAATATGGCCTGATAGTTCACTCCTTCACTGGTGAGCTGCAATGATATGCCTTTGTAATCATAGTTTGTTAATGTTGTGACCTTATATAGCCTACAAGACTGATATGCCCCTCTATCCATCCTTTCATCATCCATCCATCCATCCATCCATCCATCCATCCATCCATCCATCCATCCATCCATCCATCCATCCATCATCCATCCATCCAGCCAGCCATCCATCCATCTATATCTATTGTAATCATGGATCAAGCAGCTGGACAAGGCTCTGGAAATGTCTCTTCTCACAGATTCTGCCTGAGGAGAGAAGTATCTTGGAGCAGGACATATTCATGATTTCTATATTTTGTCATTGAATTAAATTTTCAAAAGCTCTCAAGGTGACAATTGTTTACATGAAAAGCAGCTGTGCCAATGACTTTTTGCTGGAGTGTTGGCTAGAGTCTGGTGCTATAATCAGACAGGAGAAAACAGTGTTGTTTGGGTGCATCTAACATCTTTGTTGCAGTGTGACAGGTCTCAACACTTGTATCACCAAGGGCTTTTGGGGTGTCAGCTTGGAAGCTGCAACTTTTTGTTGTTCTTTTCAGAGGGTACTGTGTCTTTGTTACTGTGAAGTTTAATAGTTATGTCTAAATTCAGTGAGTGGATCACTTTTTCAAATTGCACTTAGTGTTAGATCAGGGTATAGGAAAAAGGGTTTACAATATAGAAAATATGTTGCAACATCAAAGGATTGCAAGTTAGTTTGAATCGGGCTGCATTTTTCTGAGAAAGCTGCAAGTTGATGATGGTGGTTTGAAACTGATAACAGACCACAAAATGTAATTGGAAAGTAAAAGAATCCTGTTTGCTACTGGAATAAGATATTTCAAACATAAGACGCCTCATACTTTGTGAAATGTGGAGATCTTAAAATACACCTCCCAGGGATGCCTCAGGGTCTTGTATCTCCTTTAACTCAAAGTTTACAAATGTTTGTCCAAAATTATATTCCATTGAGACATGAGTAATTTGCCAGGTCTAATACATGTAACAGCAATGCTGGAGGAATTAATTTCATTAATAGCTGTTAGATTGAAAATTTTAGGCCAAATCTTTTGTTTTTCACTCAGAGTTCAGCTGTGATGTTCTGAATGGATCTTCTTGATGTCAGATTGTGAAGTAAGAATGGATCATGTACTTGAGGAATTTCTGACAAATTTCTGAAATTTATGGCTTAACTTTTTCTCCCTTTTTTTTCTCTTCCCTTTATTGGGGAACCAGAAATGGATGGTACCAGAATTTTCCCAGCAGACTGTTCTTTTGTCACGTGAAATGGCCTTGGTGAAAGGCTTTTTGTTTGCCAGTTGATTGTTATTTTCAAGTCGTTCTGGTGAGATTGTGTGACAATCTCGAAGTTGGTCCATGTTCCCTGCATAGGGCAATTTTTCTAGTGTGCAGAATTCTCAGAGGTTGTACACATTGTATTGCCTCATGCTCCTCCTAGAGCTCAGAGGATTGAGTGATTGAACTGGCTGAGATGGTCTGAAAACTAGAGAGATAAGTGCATCACAGGGTGTACTGGTGTTGTGTAAGATTGTGTTATGCTCAGAGAGGAAATGGTGTGATATCGTGTAGAAGCCCCTTGCTCTGGCTTTTCTAATGAATGAGAGACCTTAGCAAGGTGGGAATATTCAAGTCAGGATGTACATTTGTGCTTCACAGGTTTTAACAGGTAATTCCACCCTCTCCTTCCTCCTCTTTCCCTTCCATTCCCCACCCCCACAGCACCTATCGTCACCATATGAGTACTAGTTGGCATTGTATACTGTCAACTGAGGTGAACAATCAAAAGCTCTCTGTTGGTTTCCATGATGCTTGATTTGCAAATGGCTAGATTGTTAAGTGTTTTTTGAAGCCAAATTTATGAAGTTCTTTTCTAGGTACATTTTGTATCTCCAGCACAAATTAAATATCATGCTTTAGTTTACTTTTGTTTTGAATGATTGTGGAGCCCTATGTGGTAAAGCTTTCTGTTATAACTGTGAAGGCTTAGCTTTATTCTTTCCTTGTCTTCTTTCTCGATTTTTACTGCCAAGTGTGCTCCCATTGGATACTGAAAGTTTTATTTTATCACAGATATTAGCATTGAGCTGCACTGTAATGTTGCAGAAAGCTGTCACCCATCTGGAATGAAAATAAAAATCATGTGTATGACAATGAAATAATGCTTTTTTTTCTTTGTTTACCGATCACACATTGAATTAGGAAGCTTGTTCATTATCATTGATTTTCTATATAAATAGTGCACAAATTCCAATGCATTCATAAGCCATGTTTCTTTTTTTATATAATTGATTTGCAGGTCCCTCAGTCCATCCAACCTTAGAAGTTTGGAAGGTGAGAATGTTGTGTCTTGACAAGTGATGGCATCCTCTTCGTAAAGTCAATTCATTGATTTCGTGTATTGTACCAGCAGATATGCCTGAGGCAAAATAAAGTCTATTTTCAACAGTCTTTTAATGCTGATTTTCCCCTCTTTTTTATGGTAATTTGTTCTCGCTATTTTTTTTCAAAGAGTGCAGAGTCACTCTCTAATGATTGAAACTATAGTCTTGGACGGCTGTTGTAAGGAAGTCAGAGCCAGTAGCTAGATAAAGGTCAAGGTGTGGATTCATATATAGCGACTTATTATCCACATTTGGTTCTCAAACCACTTTATACATGTACAGCTGTATACATGCGTGTAGGAAGTTGTGCCCAGTGCAGATACACTCCTCCACCTGTCCACCCTCACTCAATGTACATGATGACATAGCTGGAAATTATCATATAGCTGGATATGATCATATAGCTGAATGGACAGGCACACCGCTCCTCCGCTCCTGTCAGTCATACAAGCACGAAGGGGGCACATTCCCAGCTTTTTATTTCCCAACATATCCATGGAGAAGGCTATAGGTTCACTGCGACCCCCCGCCCTCTACGTCCCCTCCGTCTGACCTCCACCTAGTGCCTGGCTTGCTTTCTGGATCCTAGCTGCAATTACGTTGTCGAGGGATCAGTCAGAGGAAATTATTCTGCCCAGGTATTTGAAATTGTCAACATTCCTCAGCTGTGTGCCATCTATGGTGATGCATGGCGAGTGCAGAATGCTGATTGGAGCAGGCTGGAAGAGGGCCTCCGTCTTGCTGATGCTGATCTCCAGACCAAACACTCTGGACGCTTCAGAGAACTTGTCCACTACCATCTGAAGGTGGTTCTCTTCGTGATCCATCAAGGCACATTCATCTGCAAACAGGGTCTCTGTATTCAGCCTTTCCAGTGTCTTGGTCTTCGCCGTGAGGCGCCTCAGATCAGTGATCCGTCCAGACGGTATCGATATCTTATGTAGATACCAAGATTGAGATCACTAACAGCTCGCAGCAGCACTTAGGTAAAGAAGAAAATGAAGAGGACTGGAGCAAGGACGCAGCCCTGCTTCATGCCATTGGAGATGCCGAATTTCTCCGACGGTTCTGCATCTGATAGGACTTCTCCTGTCATACCATCATGAAACAGCCGTATGAGGGTGGTAAAGGTAAAGGTGTGATTTTATTTAGCGACTTTCCACCATTGATCGGTGCTCAAACCGCTTTACACTTTACCCCCTGATCACTGGGCATCTTGATCAATCCTCACTGGTACCTCACAACAAACATAGTGACAGACATTTAAGACGCACACAGTCAGGTACCAGCACCAACTCCGCTCCCTGGGGAGTATTCCAACCCGATGCTGGTGCTTGGCCGCATACAAAGGTTAATCGCACTACATTTTGCCAACACTGCCCTCACAGGTACCCAGTTTTACTCCTGGGTGGGGAGAAGCAATGCGAGTTAAGCATCTTGCTCAAGGATGCAACTCTGGGAACCACGCAGCCTCGAACGCCGTGCCCACTGGCCGCAAGTGACTGTAGATCCAGCGCGCTAACCACTCAGCCACAGAGCCCCAAAGGTGAACTTAGCAGGGCAGCCGAGTTTTCCCAGGATGGTCCACAGTGCAGCCCTGTTGACGGCGTCGAAAGCCTTCGTGAGATCGAGTAGATGTTCATGTTCTGCTCCAAGCATTTCTCCTGAACCTGTCGAACGACGGAAATCATGTCAACAGTGCTACGGTCAGGGCGAAAGCCACAGAGACTCAGGAAGGTTCCTCTCTGAGACTGACAATATCAGTCTGTTCAAGATGATGCGGGAAAGTATCTTTCCGGCGATGGAGAGTAAGGATATTCCTCTGTAATTCCCATAGTCTGCCCTGGAGCCTGTTTTTGTATAGGGCCACTATTGTCGCATCCCAAAAATCAGCTGGCATTTCTTCCTCCTCCCAGATACTGGTAAGAACATCGTGAAATGCCTCCAAGGCCTGATCACTAAGTTGTACACTTCTGCTGGGATACCGTCTTTTCCAGAGGCTTTGCCGCTGCTTATTTGCTTGATGGCCTTCCTGACGTCATCCAGGGATGGAGGATACACACACATGTACACACACACATGTATACACATACACATGTACACATACACGTACATACACACATACACATACATGTACACACAACGTACACACACACACACACACACAATGTACACACTCACACATATTGTGGAGTCTCCTTTATTGTAGAGGAACCTTAAAGTTCATGGACCATTGAGAGGAAGAGGACAGAGAGTTACCCACCGGCCCTGAGTTCTCAAGTGCTGATAAGTGCCGATGCAAGTGGGCATTTTAGCCCCCCCCCCCCCCCCCCCCCGCGCAAATGGGGAGGCGGAGAGTGTGAAAGCTGAACTTGGTTCCCTTTATGAAGCTAACAAAAAGCCCTGACTACGTGGCATTCGATGTGAGTCACAGTCGGGTCAGGTGCTGCGATTGAATTAAAGTGACTCAGCATGCCTACACAAAAGGTATTGGGGAAACAAGAACAAAGAACCTGAATTTCAAAGCTCTTTACACACGTGCACACACACATAGATAGACACACTTCCTAATCTTCAATCTTCTAAAGTCGAAAGCTGGCGGTCACTGACCAAACCCTTCCGATGGCTTAGGAGTAACAATAGACCTACTACGTCTCTGTTCAGGGTTTGTAAAAGCCGACGGACAAGGGACATAAGTCTTCACGTTAGCATTTGAGGACCTTCCCCCTCGGTGGCTGATATGCTTATAATTACAGCCCTGAGACTCCATCCCTCCATTAGATATGCACTAGGAGGAAATTTACCTATGGAGGCACTGGTCCACACCTCACTGACTCTAAGCTTGGATTGGGGCTACTCAAAGTTGGTCCGACTTGAGTTCTTTGTGAAGGTGTGTGTGTGTGTGTGTGTGTGCGTGTGTGTGTGTGTGTGTGTGTGTGTGTGCGCGTGCGTGCTTGTTTGGAAAGTTAAGAAATTACCATCCTGGATAAATTGATCCAGTTTACAATTGCCTTAAAATTAACCAAGAACGAGATTGACAAAGGGAATCTACCCAGGTCTGAACATAATGGTACCATATGGTTAGGTGTCCAAGGTGTCCTAAGGTCTCTTTGCAAGCAAATGCATGCATATTTCCTATGTTATCTGCATTCACCAAACCCCACATCTTCGACTCATGAGATATAGAAGAGCTGTGTCTTTGGTGCTAATGGAGAAAAATTTCCACACAACCTTCAATGTCAGGACAACCTGTTGCTTCCTATTGGCAGCCAAATCATGAATGCAAATGTTCATGGAAAGCTTTGTGGAAACTTTCCCAAATAGTTCTATTTACAATCTGTGTGTTCATTTTATCCATTCACCACTTTTGCCCTTGCCCTTTTCTAAAAACCACAATATTTGTCTTGTTCATTTTGATCTTTAGCCCTTAAAGATTTGTATATAAATGCAAAGTTTTTTAGCGCTTGACTTAGTGCACTCTTGAGCGACTTGTCATGACCAAGATGGCGGAGTGCCCTACTAAACCAAATGAGTGATCCAGCAACTGCAGACTGGTTATTTCTTGTGAAAGCTGATATGTTATGCTGCAGCTGTGCATTAAGGCTCGGCACCGCTTGAATAGAAAATTATGTCAAAACGACAGTGCTTACTTGGTGTAAGCAAGAATTTCTCGATACTCTCAGCAAGGGAGGTTACACAACAAAGGTCTAATGTAAGATATAGGTTTGTCTCCCTTCAAATTTTTTAGTCATCTTTCGTAGATATTTTTGCTCACATCTTGCCCGGTAATTATTTCAGAGCAGTTATTCTTTTAAAAAAGAACATATCATTATCAGCATAACTTTTTGTAACTTCTCGCATAGGCTGGGTAATAATCACAGGTTGAAATGTGTGCCACAGCACGTATTTGTGATGGTGACTTTCTTCTGTTCCCTGAAGGTAGCCATGGTGGGTGTCTCTCCACGGGTGGCTATCTCTCGCTTGATGGCGCTCCACTCTTGAACGACGTGTATAAGCTAGCGCTATCAAGTGCTCGATTGCACTAGGCGTCTTGAACACAGGGCTGGTAAGGCCTGGACATCATGTTTACCCTAACTACAATCATAGTCAGCCACAAACTTTATTGAGAATTTTTTAAAGGGATTTTAAGGCACATTGTTTCAAGCTAACGGGGCATCTAAAATGAAAAATTCCTCTTAGATCCGCCTAACACACAATTCAACATGCTCATACATCAACCTCAACCTATTTGTGGACTTGGTGGTCATGCTAGAATATTCTACTACTCTCCAAAGATGTTCACCGTTGGCCGAGAGAAAGGTTTTCTCATGGTCAAGTTGGCGGGTCACTCTCCAAATTTTTCCTACTGGTTGGGGGTAAGAATAGACCCACCATGTCCAGCCAAATGACCAGGGAAATGATTTTGGTTTGCTGGTATCCACTGGCCATTTCTCACAAATGCAGCAACTTTTGCCAAGCTTTCTCTTGGGGATTACATGTGTCAATACTTCTTGTTTGAGTAAAAACAAGGATTTCAAAATGACAAAACATGCAGAAGTTTTTTTGGTTAACATTTGTATATTAAATTATTAGGACTGAATATTACATACAGGTACACATAAATGTGATAACTGACAAAGAATAGAAAGGTAAAAGCCAAGTTTTTAGAAAACAATGATTTTCCATACAACTACAAGTTTACATAGGAGAGTGATCAACACTTGCTCTTGTATGTCTTCAGATACTGTATAAAAAGATTTAAAATGACAAACATGCACATAAAAAATCTGTACAGTTTAGTCATATAGGGTACATACATGCAATAAATCGACTAACAGAAATGTGCTTCAAATTGAATTTTTCATCTTCACAATTTTGACAAAATCCTGCCAAAATTGTATTTTGAGCAAGAAAAAGCTTGCTTCAAAACCTCAACATGTTTCTTTCCATTGGAAACCCACCTGGGCTAGAGGAAATATTCAATACTTTTTTCTAACTGTACACTCAATTACACAATAGCATCTATGTAACAATTCCAATTAAACACGAATACCCGTTTGGCACGTGTAATAAGAGAATGAGAGAATGAACCCAAGTTTATCTAAAGGACAACAAATCTTTCAATGCTGTTTTCTCTCAAAATCTCTCAGCAAACTTGTAACACTTCAATCAAACAGTATTCATCATCCCATGTACCACCAAAAATTCAAAATGCACAGAAACTTTCCACAGTACAAAAATGTACGATCACAAACACACTTCTTGGGACAACAGTCTTGAAGGAAGAAAAAAGCAGGTAAAAGCAAATAATCAGAAAGCCTCTCCATTTCAACAACCAGGTGTCTCTACTTTCCAAACTACTGTCCCTACTGACTGTTGGCACAAAAACCAAAACAAATGTGGATCTAGCCTCAGGAGAAATGCATTTCCAGGGATTGGATCCATTTGAAAGCCCTCTACTTCAAAACAATGTGATCTACTTGCAAGATGAAGTTTGGAGAATCAACTGCCTCTCAAAAAACTATACCAATAAATATATCCCTGCATCATTAAGATGAGGAAGACATGACATAAAACTCTATTGATTCCTCTTTACATGCACTTGGGTGTATGTCAAACCGGCAGTGCCCCTTTCTTCCTGAGGGTTATTGTAACTCAAAGTGCAGTAAAAGGGCAAACTAACCTGACAGTAATCCTTGAAAAATGCTCATCAATCACATGCAAGGTCCTGCAAGGATGCCTCTGAGGTGCTCAGCATCATTGCAGGGACAACATTCATCAATGCAAGTCCATATATCATTTCCCATTTGGAGCAACACAGTCGATGGATCCTTACCAAAAAACACGGAAGGCCAGCCTGTGAAATTTCTGGTGAAAGCATGCTTCCAGTCCCACAGTAACCTGAGAGTCACAAGATCCACTGTCTTCAGCCTTGCTGAGAATTAAACCAAAAGTCCTCAAAAGGTCTTTCATGCCTCAAGGCTGAAGTTGTGGAAGCATGCACACTCTCTCTCTCCATCTCACCATGATCGTGAGCTTTCCTTGAGCAGGAAGTGTAGATGGGATTCTCTCCATGACTAGCCACTGAACTCATTTAATCATCTGCTTGACACCAACACCGGTCACCTCTTCAAGGTCATGCAGACAAATACTGTTTCACTGGGCTCATCAGTCCCTAGTCTTTACTATTGCATTTATGCCTACAGAGAGCATGCATGCACATTTGGCAGAGGACTTGACGCAACAGTTGAAAGGAAATCCCACAAGGGTTGTGAACCCACATGGGATAAGTTGAGGAAACACTAAAAGGGCACTGCAAACTCTTGACAGTTCATTCCAGTGCTCATACAGCAACCTTGAATAGGGGGAGCAAAGGGCACAACACCCTCTTTCTCATTCAGCTGGCTACACTGTACATTATTCAGTGGGTAAATATCTGGTTCAACACTGAAGAAGAAGAAGAGTGTAAGGGGTGGGGAATTCAGCCCATGTAAGTAATGGATACACACAATCAACCAGAGTGGAACTTTAGGGATGAAACTGGGTGAATGATACTGTGGAAGAAGCGGAGTGTCAGTTGAATTTCTTCTTGGTTGCTGTGTATCTCTCCATGTACTGAAGAAGAAAACAGACAAGAAAATTCATGTAAGCCTTCCAACACATTAGAAATCTTGTGTCAGTGTAATGACAACAACACTCCTATAACTGGAAGATATTTGGATTGAAATGGTCATAGTGTTCTGCTTAAAAATTCATTTCAAAATACTACTACTACTACTATGTAAAAAAAAAAGGAGAATGAAAAGGAGAAGGAGAAGGAGAAGGAGAAGGAGAAGAAGATGGAGAAGGAGAAGAAGATGGAGAAGGAGAAGAAGATGGAGAAGAAGAAGATGGAGACAAGAAGAAGAAGAAGAAGAAGAAGAAGAAGAAGAAGAAGAAGAAGAAGAAGAAGAAGAAGACGAGAGAGGAGGAGAGAAACGGAGGAGGAGGAGGAGGAGGAGGAGGAGGAGGAGGAGGAGGAGGAGGAGGAGGAGGAGGAGGAGGAGGAGGAGGAGGAGGAGGAGGTTTCTATTTATTCGCCTCTCATGAATTGCATAGGGATACGAGATGGGTCAATTCTTGAAACCCCCAACCCACAGGAGGAAAGAGGAGGCAGAGGGAAAAAGACGAAGAAGAAAACCAGTGGAGGAAAAGAGATCTGTAGTCGTAATTGCAAAAAAAAAATCTTCTCATTGATATTAAGAGTGGTTTTGATATCAATAGACAGTGTAATATTCTCATATTTTCATCAAATCAAGTAGAACATTTTCATTGAGAGAACTGTTAGGTTCTAAATAACTGTAATGTTAATTGTTTGGCAAAAAAGGATACCTACCAGTTAAAAAATATGTTTTGTGTGTGGGGTGGGGGGGGGGGGGGGGGTGAGTGGTGTGGTTTCAAAGTGAACAGATATAAAAGAAACTAACAGAAAAAGAAAAGAAAAGTAACACTTACCTCATCATACCCTTCAATGTCGTGAAAAGCCTTCATATCAAATACATTCCCCTCCACTGCAAAGAGAGAAATCTTGGACTCCTTCATGATGGCTGGTGTGAATGCCGATATATCCAGGCAGTTCTCCTCCATTCGAAGAACTTTCAGTCGTGGGCACCTAACAATGGATGCTGGAAGTGCAGAAACCTGCAAACACAAAATAAATTTCCCACCTAATAAGTCTCCAAATACCTGTTAATTTTAGTTATTTATGCACACACACACACACATACACACACACACACACACACACACACACACACACACACACACATACATCCTCCTTTGCTTGCTATCCCATATTCTGATTCTCCTTTTTTCATCTCCTTTTTAAATTAAAAGAAAAAAAAATTGTTGCTGATGTCATTGTTGTGATGTTCAAGGGAATGACTATGGCTGTCCTCAGAACAACAAACCATGGAAGGGAATTAACTCTTTACACCATTTCCCACTCCACACCCACCAGCACCTGGGTAGCCTATCCGAAACTTTATGTAAAGTTGATTATATGACCCAAGTTTCATTCCACTAGGTTGTGTGGTGTTGGTGTTTTTGGCTGAAAACACACACACACACACACACACACACACACACACACACACACACACACACACACACACACACACACACCAAGCACACACACACACACCAAGCACACACTCACACAGATTCAATGTTATAGATTTATAGAAACATAAGTCAGGTGTTACCAACTAGTTGCTAATGTGTGTCCACACTCATCTACTAATAAAACCCATGTCACCTCCACTCACAACCATGTACACACGGTGTGGCCCAACAACCACTGAAAGAATTGTGCCAACAAAAAAGGTTGCAAGTGCCTGCCTGGCCTAGGGTCATCTCCTCAAAATAAATCAAGCAATCTCCTTGGATTAGAAAAAAAGAAACAAGAAGGGCAAAGCCCATACGACTCACATGCTTGACCTTGACCTTTACATGACCTTGACCTTTACATGACCTTGACCTTCATGTGACCTTCAAGGTCAAGGTCAAACAACTACACCTAGTAATGACATCATACACTAAGAAATGCTTTACACATTTTTCCTACCAAATTACATGTGGCCTTGACCCAAGGTCAAGGTCATCCAAGGTCATGCAACACAAAGCTGTTAATTCAAGACATAGGAAGCACAATGGTGCTTA
This sequence comes from Theodoxus fluviatilis, assembly GCA_034096865.1. Taxonomy (NCBI): domain Eukaryota; kingdom Metazoa; phylum Mollusca; class Gastropoda; order Cycloneritida; family Neritidae; genus Theodoxus; species Theodoxus fluviatilis. The sequence goes on along the minus strand of JAWQFJ010023824.1, from coordinate 49,596 downwards.
TTGGCACTTTCTACCATGAGATATGGTCACTTTTAGTGGTTCACTACCCCATTTTGGTCACATTTCATAAGAGTCAAAGTGACCTTGACCTTGATGATATGTGACCAAATGTGTCTCATGATGAAAGTATAACATGTGTACTACTATTTTATGAAGTTTGGAAGAGTTATCTTCCATAGTTCAGGGTCAAGGTCACTTCAAAATATGTATACAATCCAACTTTAAAGAGTTCCTGTGACCTTGACCTTGAAGCAAGGTCAAGTCACTATGTATGTTTTTTGACGCCTTGTCATCCTACACCATCATGCCAAATTGAGTGTTGATAGACTTAATAGTCTCCGAGAAAAATCCAACGTTAAAGTTTTTAACGGATTAGTGTTCAAGGTCAAGGTCACTTCAAAATATGCATACAATCCAACTTTAAAGAGCTCCTGTGACCTTGACCTTGAAGCAAGGTCAATCAAACTGGTTTCAAAAGATAGGGATTACTTTGCCCTATACACCATATATAGGTCAGGTATCCAATCTCAAAAACTTCAGAGAAAATTGGGAAAATGTGAAAAATGTCTGTTTTTTAGACAACATTTACGGCCCCTGCGACCTTGACCTTGAAGCAAGGTCAAGTCACTATGTATGTTTTTTGACGCCTTGTCATCATACACCATCATGCCAAATTGGGTGTTGATAGACTTAATAGTCTCCGAGAAAAATCCAACGTTAAAGTTTTTCACGGACGCCCGGACGGACGACACGGGTGAGTACATAGACTCACTTTTGCTTCGCATGTGAGTCAACAAAAAAAGAGAGAAAGAGATCATTTGGCTCTTATGAAATAAGTACTTGACATAAAAATGGGACGACTTCTCCAAAATTATAGTGCAAAAGCACAGGCACATCCATAGGCAGTCAAAATATTCAATCACATATGAGACAGCATTGGCATGAGAAAACTCCTAACATCTGTTTCAGAATTATATCACAGCAGCTTCAATACAACTACTGTACCATTCAACCCACAGCATATTGTCCACGGTCAATTTTAGATGTCCATTACTAGTTCTGACTCCAACTGATACTGGGGCGAGAAAATGAGCACAAGAGAAGGAAAACATTATAAGGCACACACAAAGAAGTTGTGGTTATGGTGACTTTTTTAAAATCACAAAAAGAGGGGGATGGATGGATGGATGAATTGTGTTTTACGGCCTATCAGACTTTGTAGGCTATGTAAGGCCACTAAGCACGAAAATCACTAGAACAGTTTAGAGTAAACATAATCCAGTCACAGTGTCCCTAGTTATTCGCCTCTTACGAATTGCGTAGGGAGACGCGGTGGTTCAATTCTTACCCTGAACCCACAGGGGGAACAAAGAGAGGGGGGAAAAAAGAAGAAAAACAGTATACAATAAACTGCCTGCTGTCCCATATTCCCTGCCCTCTGAGCACTTGGGGAATCTACTATTTACAATTAAAAAAGTGTTTTCAGCTAAAGAGAAACTTGATTTATGTTCAATCTGGCCTCTTTTAAACAACAATACCAAAAAAAGAAATAGTTCACGCTGACCTACCGACCCTATTTTTGTGCCGCCATGTTACTCTAACCACAACAATTTTGGGGGCCTTATGGATGCTGATTGGTCCCTGACTGACTATATGTAAAGTTATTTACCCCAAGTGCACTGGAAACCACAGACCAGGGATCAGCTTCTACCACTCCTAGAACCACCCCGAGGTATGGCCTTGAGCTCCCCCTGCACTCTTGGTGTGCAATTGAAACAGCCACACAATGAAGATGTGCTCCAAGGTAGTCAACCTCTGAAATATCCCTCATGGCTTCAAATTAGATTAGTACTACTGTCTACAGCAGTGGTCACAAATACCTAAGTTGCTCGTTCAAATCATATCATTATCTATACTCTTGGCACATCAGTGACTGACCAGTCCAAATTCATGATTGCCTGTGACTCCTGCACCTCTGCGAATGAGTTTATGGGTGTGAAGCAGGTCCACATCATTTCCCTACCTGGTTCTGATTCAGATTGAGCTCAGTGACATTGAGGTTGCCAAGGGCTTCGGGAAGCCTAGTGATGGCATTGCCAGACATGTCCAGCAGGTCCAGCAGCTTCAAGCCACACAGGACTTCAGGGAGCTCCTTCATGCGGTTGCCCTGCAGTGTCAGGGTCCGCAAGTGGTTCAGGTTGCTGAAGCTGGGAGGCAAACAACTCAGATGGTTCCTCTCCAGGTTGAGCGTCTCCAGTCGGGTCAGGTTGCCAATCTCTCCTGGTAATTCAGCTGAGGAGACCACATAAGGAGATCAATTTGATTCAACAATACAAACCATACAGCAATTATGACAAGTGCAGGAATATGCAATACAATTCAATATGATACAATGCAGTAAACAAAATGGGATGCGACACAGAATAATGTAAGAAAATAGCACAAACATTTCATCTCACCCAAACAAATTACTTGAGAAAGTCCAAGCAAGTTTTGAAAGACAGTGATGATCTGGACGAGTGTCTAAAAAACCAACAAGCGACAATGCCTCTTCCATGGAAAATTGTACACTGAAGGAAATTCTGGAGTTGTTGACAATCCAAAACAAGATCATAAAGTTTGGAATCTGAGGTTACTTCTGTAAAAAAAAGATTCATGATCATATGGGTTTATGTTTTTGAGGTATTGTAGCCAAATAAAATATGAATGCGCAAACACAAGTGAAAACTAGATGGTGGAGGGATAGCAGTCAGAGTGAAACAGCACAAAAAGTAAGCATGACAAACTGTTTCAGACCCAACAAAGTCTGTGATTCTAAAATAAGTTTGATATGAACAACCCCACTAGTAATAAGGCACCATTCCATACACGTACATCATATATCATTATGCTTTTGACAGATACAAAATAATGTGCTCTAATTCCCTGTGACGAAAACACGCTTCCTCACTGTGTTGTTGTTTGATTAATCAGTGGGGTGGGTTTAGTTAAAATCTGCCAAACGGTATTGTGAGTAGAGAGATCTGCCAAACCGTGTTTATGTAGTAGAATGCGCCCTGTTTAGTTAAGAATTGGGAGAGGCAAGAAGTAAATGAATCCTGACCCTTGCCTGATGAAGGAATTAGTTAATAACACGTTTTATTTGGGAATTAATCATTTCTTTATTAGTGATTTAAGTTTAGCCAATCCACATGGAATCTTCAGAGAAACTGTCTAATGAAGTTGTTTGCCTGGAGGGAGCAATCAGAAATGACTACGAAAGACATGTGACTCCAGATGATATATATATATGACTGAACGGTGATTGGCTAATTGAGTGAGATCGTGACTCGAGATCTCTCATCGGTGTTGCGATTGGATCAGAAACGCCTTGAAGTTTTGACAGGCATATAAAATACCAGTGCAACACAATTCAACGCGCTCGAGCTATTATTTTTTACAGAACAGACCTGCATAGGTAGGGCGCCCTGTTCCAGAATTTTTTCTACATGGCATCCGCCGTATCAAGATGAAAGTTGGACACGCCAAATTTCTGTCCACCCCTCGTCGCTGGAGGAGAGAGTGAAACCGAGAAGCTTGTCGTCTGCCCCGCGCACGTGCCGCCTGTTCCGAGTACACGCCCGTCCCTAGCGTGTCTGCAGAGATGGTGAGAGCGAGAAAACTCCCGTCGTCGCCTGCTGCCCGACTCTCGCTCCACCCGTCCGACCACGCCGCCTATCTACGTTTTCCCCCTGAGCTTGCAGCTGTCGGCACTTGAAGTCTACCCAAGTCGCTTCGTCCTTAGGAGGAATTGTCGTCGCCTGTGTCCGCAGGACAGAGAGAGAAATAGTCAGCCTTTTGCCTGATAGGTTCACCAGGGTGGACGAACATCCCCACTCTGGAAATTTACGGAGAGGCATGAATAGGTGTGTGAGTGCCTCCTGTGCACTGGATAACCCATTTCCCTTTTCCCCCTCCTTCACCTCACCCCTCGCCACGCGCGGCCTACGAGCACGGCTGATGTGCCCTGTGATTGGCTCAAGTTTCATCGTCATCAGCTAAGTATCAATATTGGTTTGGCAGATCATTTATTACATTGTTTGGGATTGGGAATTAGATTACTATTTGTTGCATAATTACTACTAGTAATTAATTATAGCATCAATCGCTCATTTAGAATTTTGATTGTAAGGGAATTACAGCATTTGATTTGTGATTTTGTGTTACCCATCTCTCATTTCAGACTTGTTCTATCTCTGTTTGAATGAGAGAGTGGAAGAGTGCAAGTAGGTATGTGGAGTTTACCCCCTAGACGTAAACGACCCAAGATTTGGAATTAAATTAATTGAACCTAACTCGTAACATTCCCCAATGCATGATAACTACAACCAAAAATATTGTCAAAAATAACAACAGCAACAAATCTAATACATGGCAGTTATGCATTAAAATGCTTCTAAACACACACACACACACACACACACACACACACACACACACACACACACACACACACAAAGAAAAAGAACGAAAAAACCCACAATCCATTAAGACTTTTCACTCAAAAGGGGACCAAATGTCATTTTCCTGTCATCCTTGCACACTTCCACAAGTAGCAAAATCACTAACTCACAGAGCTTGTTTGCACCGACGTTGAGGCTCTTCAAATGACTGAACTGGCCAATGCTGGGTGGCAGGAACGGAAGCTTGTTCTCTGACAGGTCCAAGGTCCTCAGATTCTTGGTAAGTCTCCAAAGATCTGGAGGAAGCTGTGCAATAACAAGTACAGTACATGACAAAATCTTGTAGATTTGCCAGAAGTCTACACTTTGCTGTTCAGAAGCACAATTACAGATAGTCAACAAGTCTTAGAAATAGTTTTGATTGATGACAGGTGTGCATGCATGTTTATGTGCGCTTGTGCGTGTGTGTGTGTGTGTGCGTGTGCATGAGTGTGTGTGCCCCCATTGTTAACTGAATACTTGACCATTTTAAAAGATAACATTATTCTCTTCTATTTCTTATGTTGAATTATTCTTGTGATCAATATATTTGATGCAGTTCAGTAGGAAGTGTATTTTGCCTTCAGTCATGTTGCAAAATGGACGTCATGTCTCACTTTTTGATGTCATAGTAGCGTTGACTGATTTTTTAGGCAGTTCATACCCAAATGAAAATGGACTAAACTACCGCAGACGGGCGCCTAGCGCTAGAGCTAAACCCCCCAAAACGAACCTTAATTCTAAGTCTAACGCTAACTAGTAACCCATTAGACTGGAAAGAAGCGCAAGTTACTCCCTTGTTTAAAAAGGGGGGAAAAGATATGCCAAACAACTACAGGCCAGTCAGCTTGACAAGTGTAGTGTGCAAACAGCTAGAATCCCTGGTGAGGGATGAAGTTGCTAGGCATTTGGTTGCAAACAGTCTACTGTCAAGTTTTCAGCACGGTTTTGTGTCAGGTCGGTCCTGCACCACCAACCTATTGACTACACTAGAGAAATGGACTCAGATGATTGATGATGGTTTGCCAGTGGATGCTATATACTTGGACTATGCTAAGGCCTTCGACGCAGTACCGCATGAACGACTTTTGAGAAAAGTGGAAGCACTGGGAATTGGCGGTAAGATTCTCAGTTGGATCAGAGATTTTTTGTCGGATAGGAGGCAGAGAGTCAGAATTAATGGTGTACTATCAGATTGGTCAGCTGTGAAAAGCGGGGTACCTCAGGGAAGCATACTCGGTCCGATTCTCTTTGTGATGTTCATTAACGACCTTCCCGATGCAGTGGAAAGTATGTGCTCCATGTATGCGGACGATACCAAACTGTACAGATCTGTAGAAAAGGAGGAAAATGGCGTAAAGTTGCAAACAGATCTAGATGCTCTGGTGGACTGGGCGGACAGGTGGCAAATGCGCTTCAATGCGGACAAGTGTAAGGTGCTACACCTAGGTAAAAACAATTCTAAAAGAAAATATGAAATGAGAAAACAGGGCAGTCAAGAAAGGGTGACGCTTGAAGAGACTAGAGTGGAGAGGGACCTGGGAGTGCAGATAGATAGTGAGCTGAAGTTCTCCCAAACACATTGAAACGCAGGTTAACAAAGCAAATAGACTATTGGGTCTCATCCGGCGATCATACGAACACTTGGACTGTGAATCCATGAGGCTACTGTTCATAGCACTAGTACGACCGCACCTAGAGTTTGGAAATGTAGTATGGGCACCCTATCTGGAAAGAGACAAAAAACTCGTTGAGAGAGTACAGAGGAGGGCCACAAAAATAATTCCGGGATTGAAGGATCTCACATATGAACAAAGACTTGTCAAGATGAGGCTCCCTAGTCTGTGCTACAGAAGAACTAGAGGTGACCTAATAGAAGTGTACAAGTATACGCACGGCATGTACCAGATTGGAGAGTATCTGTTTTCCTGCGATGACAATAGTGTCACAAGAGGTCACGCCTACAAGCTCAAGAAAAACCGATGCAATACGGCTTTACGACAACATTTCTTCACCCAGCGAGTTATCAACATGTGGAACAGCCTCCCGAACAGCGTAGTTGAGGCACCGAGCCTGAACTCGTTCAAGAACAGAGTGGACAAGCATCTACAAGGATATATGTTCAAGCTGGAGGAACCACTGGAGCAAATGATGCACAGCAATTAGGCCTTTTTTTTCTCTCTAATTTTTTCTTTATCCATAAGAACAATAAAAATACAGCCAGAGAACTACCAGAATCGGCGATAGGCCCTGGACGCCTAAGCAAGCCGAAGAATTCTATTCTATTCTATTCTATTCTAACGAGTAACGTATAAGTGGCGCTCGTCTGCGGCGTCAGTCGTACCGGAATTACGTGCCAGATAAAACTGTAACTCAGACTCTCAATACTTCTTCTTGTGCCTATATTTGCCATTTTAGCGATGAATCTAGTGTAACTAATTCGAACACAGTAAATTATCTTTCTCTCGGGCTAACCCTACGGACAGTACGGTCAGAATCAGATCGTAGTTTCGTACTACTAGCCATCTTCCTGTGAATGATCTTGAAACCAAATACTGTTTCTGAACACAAATTCACTTACCTCTTTTAAATTCAGTTTGCATAATTGGCAGGCACCAGTTTTTTGGGCAGTTTCAATGTGCTGCTTCAAATTAGAATTGCCCATTTCTGCTATAGTATACGTTCTCACAAACAATCTGGAAATTTAATAGATACCCGCAGAGTTATCCTCCTTAGAGTGAAGATCGCTAACTCCGTCATGCACTTCCGGCAACAGACGTCTGCAAGGTCTGAGAATGGCTGGTTCACCTAACACAGTGAGGCATGTCGTTCTTACGGGGCCTCCAGGTGTGTTTTCGCAACTAGTGTATTTTGTTTACATGCATTCGAACATTTCCTGCTTCATCCTTGACAAATATGCATTTTTACGATCGAGCAATGATCTTTTACATCTTATTCTTAGCAGTTAGACAGAACTGCACTTTTTTCTTCAAGTTCAATCAATGCTGCACTACTCAACTGCCAACATATTTGGACATCTTGTCTTTAATCACAACTTATTTCGGCTCATTGCTTTGACACACCTTCCTCCCTCCCTCCCTGTCTGTCTGTCTGTCTGTCTGTGTGTGTGTCTGTCTGTCTGTCTGTCTGCCTGCCTGCCTGCCTGCCTACCTGCCTGCCTGTTCACACCCATAAGGCCATATGTGCAGACGTATACGGTACCTTTGAAACTGGGAGATGAAGGGAATCATAACTCTTTTCAGGAATTGGTAAGACAACCTTGATTAGGAAACTATGTGAGAAACTGAGAGAGACAGGCGTGCTAACTAAGGGTTTCTACACTGAGGAGGTGAGGGCTGGCAGCAGAAGGACTGGCTTCGATGTGGTCACTCTAGATGGAGAGAGAGGTCCACTGGCTCGAGTCGGGTAAGGTGATCACCACTCACGGCAGTCAGCATATTTGTATACACCCATATTTCTTCCCTTCTAGGGATAGAACAGAGGCACTTCACCTTACCTAGGATGGGTTTAAACAATTACCTTGACAATTCCATACTTGCTGCAATATACATTGTGAACACCTTTGATGCTCCTAGCCCTGTGTGTGACTATAAACTTTGATTGAACATGTATGATGCAACCAGCCCTGTGTGTGACTATAAGCTTTGATTGAACATCTATATGATGCAACCAGCCCTGTGTGTGACTATAAACTTTGATTGAACATCTATGATGCAACCAGCCCTGAGTGTGACTTTAAACTTTGATTGAACATCTATGATGAGCCAAAGCAAAACAAAAGTAACAGTAATTACAGGACCTTCCCTTTATTCCATTTTGCCTTAAATTACCTGTCAGCAGATCTTACTTTGATAAGGCTTTGAAAATTTATACTGTTTTGTGGTCAGATATAGAAGCTGCAAGACGCTGATTCTTTGTGCTTTTTGCTCTTCTCAGGATCAGCAGTTTTCTTGATTTATTGTGCCCTCTAACAGATATTTTAGAAATGGCTTTTATTCATAATTTCCAATATAGTGTGATAGGGTGCACCTATCACCAAGTGTATTACATCTACTGTGTTCATCCTCTATTGAAATATCTCTGCTTCTGTCTCTTCCCACCCCCAATCCTGTGTGTCAGACCTCTCTCCAACCCCCTTTCCCCATCCTTTCTGTAAGGCAAGCTGACCAGCTGACCGCTCTGTGACCCCCTCCTCTCCTGTGGTCTGAATGTTGGTGCAGCTGCCCTGTCAGTCACTCCTTACATTAGCCATAACCCCTGGCTAGTGAGCTGTTCTCCCACTCTGGCATCTGAATTTTGACATTTTGACTATAAATCTGATGTTTCCTCTCAAGTAAGACAACCACTTGCAACGGCATATGATTCATTCAATAGACTGTGTTATGCTGAATGAGGCAACATTTGTATGTAAGAAGTAATTTCAAAGCGAGTTAAGTGAAATAACCTCTCCTTTCTGCGAAATTGAAGCACGAACCCAGGAACTAGGGTTAGGAACTGGGAAATAACTACACCTTGGCTCCTGTGAGGTCCGTGCTTTCCTTTCTTAAGAGGTAACGGCACACGAGACAAGAGAGACCACTGCCACCAGTCTAGAGAGACCACTGCCACCACGGTCTTGGGTTGGTCCAGGCCATGTCATCAGGTCTCGGACCAGCCAAGAGCTCCTGTACCCATGGGTTAATAAAGTTGTGGAAAGCAGCTACAATTTTATCTCATACCTGCGTCCTGCTACCATCATGCCTTATTCCACTCCACCACAATTGTATGAAAGTAGTTATCACTTTATTTTTATCACAGCTCAGTACAGTTTCTTGACAGAGAATTTTGTGCAGTTTAACGAAAACATAAAATCATCTAATGGGATCATGTATGAAGTTTTCCCTGTGAGTTCGGGGTAAGAATTGAACCACCGCGTCTCCCTACGCGATTCGTAAGAGGTGAATAAATAGGGACACCGTGACTTGATTTGCGTTTACTCAATTCTAGCGATTGCCGTGCTTAGTGGCCTTACATAGCCTACAAAGGCTGATAGGCCGTAAAACTCAATCCATCCATCCATCCATCCATCATGTATGAAGTACATTTAAATGTTAATGAATGAAGTAAGTTGTGCTGATATCCACAACATCATGGCCTATAATTCTATGCACTTGAAATGAATTTTGTACCATATGAAAGGTCTGAAAACCATCACAGTTCTATACTACAATTATCATACAGGAAGGTATAAACTAATTGCTTTTTTACTGCCTGTTAAACTATTCTATTTTGTTTTATCATTTATCTTTGGAAGTGTTTAATTGAAATAATAATCTTCTGATTGCTGAGAAAGTAATATCTGCAACACTCAACCCCCCCCCCTACACACACACACACACACACACAAGAAACAGTTATTAAAATTATTCACTGACATTTTCAGTGGCGAGTCAGATATTCCAGGTGCCCAGAGGCGCTCTTACAAAGTGGGACAGTACAATGTGGAACTGCAGGCCTTTGAGCGAGTGGCCCTCCCTGCCTTGAATGTGACAGTAGGTTTTTCTTCTCTCCTTTTCTCTGTGTGTTCGTGTGTGTGTGTGTGTGTTTGTGTGTGTACTCATTTGTTTCTTCTTCTCACCCATCTCCACCCCCACCTCATCCTTGTTCTGTCTTCTTACAAGCACACACCATACCAAACACAAACACACACCCGCACACATTTGCACACACACACTCACATCAGACAATGTAGGAAAAATTTTGCTTACTTTGTGCTTTTCAGTATAGAATTGATCAGGTAAATTATGTATCATGTTTTTTAACAAAATTTTATTGTCATTTGGTTTTAATTAAATTGATTTAGCCCTGAAGATACATTTGTTTCCTCACAATGTTAATGAATACTCAAAAGACAAACTTTGCATTTCATAAACTGCCCAAGATGATGTGTTGGAATTAAGTTAACTTTTTCAGGCCAGCTTTCATTCGCAAGATTTCTTATGCATTTCCCCCTCCATAGGTTGGAGGTTGGAATAGACCCACCACATTTCCCAATGTGATTCATAAAGGTTGAATGACTTGGGAAGTCTTTACTGAACTTGCTCTCACTCTAAATGTAACCCAGGGCAGTCAGAGAGGGTGCGTCTGGCAGACACAAAACACGTCCAATCAGTTTCAGCAATTCGTCAAAACTCTATTTTATTCCAAAACACATTTATACGATTGCCAAGTTATTTCATCATAAATCATCGACGTTCCGATACACAAATCATAAACGACAAGATTGACAAGTTCTTTCATGCATTCAGTGTTCTTTCATCATAACTCATCGACGTTCCAATACACATATCATCAACAACAAGTTTACTACATTAATAATAATAATACTATAAGAATAATACAATACTTATTTTGCGTTCCTATTCTTCCGTTATAAATTCTTCCATTTTCCCTCATTCAAATGATAAAATATAAATAATTACCTGGGAGACACAAAACTCGCCCAATTAGTTTTAGCAATTCATCAAAAGTGATGCAAGCAATATAATTTCCAGCCAGGTAAATAGGGAGTAATGTTCATGCATGACCGCAGCTCGAGCTCTGCGCACGTATAATGCTCTGTAACACTCTGTAACTAGAGTTCATGTTTCCTGCTGTATTACATAAACACCTAGTGATTTTAATGAGCAGTAGTTTTACATTGCCTGCAAAGGCTGATAAGCCCTAAAACTTTTCATTCATTCATTCACTAATTAATTCATTCATTTATTCATTCCATTCATTCATTCATTCATTTGTGCAATTTTGTCTGTGCTGCCAGCCATCCAGCTCCCATGGCAGAGTACAGGTGTTAGTGATTGATGAAGTTGGCAAGATGGAACTCTACAGTCAGTCGTTCATCCAGACAGTCAAGACTCTCCTTGACAAGCCTGGACACACGGTCCTGGCCACCATCCCCATTCCCAAAGGAAAACCTCTGCCCTTGGTGGAGGAGATTCGTCACAGGCCAGATACCAGAGTTTTTACAGTGAGTTGCCAGTTCCTCCATTGTCTGTGTTTGTTTTTGTTTATTGAAAAAACCAAAACACTCCCCACATAATGCACACACATGCATGTATATGTATGCACGCGTGCGCGTGCATACACACACAAACACACACACAACACACTCCCGATCAAACCAAAGACCTTGTGAGTGTGTTTGTTGAAGTACAATGGAACTTGTGAAACAGTGGATGCCTTAGCTGAAGTTGGGCCACTCACATTGACAAAAATAAATAGCTTGCAGTAGAATAGAGGATCTGGGACCATGTGGGTCTGTGAACATTGTGGGATTTTACATGGCACCAAGTAAAAGCTGCCTCTACTGTATTAATACATGTGGCAAGCTTGTTGAATGAAAAAAAATCTTTATCAGATATGGAGAACAAAGGAAATCCTTTGATGGAGAGCATAGGACATCTGCTGACTGCCCCGACATACAACTCATGAAGGTATCAGTCACTATTTAGATACTTACTGGTATGTATGATGGGATTACCAATATGGAGATTCTTGACAAACCAGGCTTTGAATGCATAGAAAATTTGATATTGGGGGCAGCTTTAATGGACTGGTAGTTTCATCTATACGGATGAATCATGACTTCCGAGACAACTCTTGTATTGGGTCTTATGAGAAGGCTGTAGAACCATTATTGCTCAAAATGGGATTCAAAGACTGTATAAAGGAACAGTTCTGGCACACCGCCAAACCGGCCTGAGCCCGCACCAGTGACGGCTCATGCTGGCATGAAGAGTGTCGCGGTTGGGGTGGGTGGAAGGTGGCTCGATCCCCAACCGGACAGTGAAAAATAAAATATATAAGGGAAATTCCTTCCTCAGCCACTAATCACATTTAAGGACAATGACGCCACAAACCAAATCCGACGTAAAACATCGACTCAATTACTCATATACATATTTCAAACAAAACTCTCACTAACAGAACATACAAATGAAAATGAAAGAAGAAAGAAAACAGTTACAAATTAAAAACCTTTAAAAACCGCCCAGCGGGCTTAACATTTCTAGTCCATTATCTTTCTCAATCTCTCAACCGAAAATAACACTCAACACCACAATGGACCGCACGGATGGAGCCACACGGCCCATCAGCCCCCATAGGCTATGCAAGGCCATCAGGCACAAAAATCACAGAACAGTCCAGAGCAAACACTAACCAAGCCACGGTATTCCCAGGCTCTCGCCTCTCAAGAAACGCACAGAGAGACGCGGTGGGTCAATTCTTACCTCGAACCCACAGGAGAAACATTACTCATAAGAACTCTTTATAAAAACACGCCCACACCGGGCTTACATATAATCAAGCTCTTAGTTTATCATCTTTTTTCCCAATCATTTATTCATTTTTCCTCCCCTTTTATAAGTGATGCAGAACGCTAACAATCCAATCATGCACAAAAAGATCGCTCTGCACGAGCCACTGCAGAACCATAAAACAAAAAGCATGTGCAAATCGTTCTTAAATATGCGTAGTCAGCAAGTGCTGACCTTGCAAAACACTTAAAGGTGTAATATGGCGAGGTGGACTTAAAGTACCACCACATGCCACAACATTTCTCTTGATAAATTCATAAAAAATTATTTTAAAAACCTGAGCCATGACAAAGAGGAGAGGTTAGACAAATGGTCTGCATATTTCTGAGAGAATGCTGACTTGAAGCCAAAGGTATCAATCATTTCATTCATCTATGTATGGTAGGCTTACACTTTTACCATTACCTGTGTTGAATTTGTCAACCCTTGTGTGCCATGTACATCATTATCTTGATGAAACTGCATCAGATCTTGAATGCAAACATTGTTACTTCTTCATTGGGCCTCTTTCATTTTTCAGATCAGCAGAGACAACAGAGACAGAATATTTGACGACATTTTTGCTGCACTGCAGTCCCTGAAGTAACACTTAATGGGAAGCCTATAGATGGCTGTAGAGAAAGCTCTGTGTTTGCACTGGACATGAATCAGTGATGTATAGAGGATGGAAGATCTTTGAAACAGCTCGTCTCCATGCTGCCACCAGAACTGGGCATGAAAGCTGCAGTGTTATATTCTGTTTTCACCAGCTTTTGTGCCTTACCTTTTGTTTGTTTCTGTCAATGTGTGCGTGTGTGTGAGAGAGGGAGAGAGGGGGGGGGGGTAGGAGGATGTTAATGTAAGGAATTGAGAACTGAAATTATATGTTTAAGCTTTGAAATAAAGCAAGATTTGTTGAAGCCTGAAAAAAATGTGTTGTTTCAATAGTTCTTGTGCTATGGATAAGCAGAAAAGCAAGACACACATACCGAACATGATGCTTATTCCTTATCTTGTGTCCATCATGTCATGTATCAAACATTTGTTTCTTCCATTTGTATTCAACAAGCTTATCCAAAGTTGGCAGCTGTCACTGAAGAAAGCAGAATGTGTTTCAAGGTGAAAAGTCTTTGGATGAAACCAAGACAAGTCCAAAAATACTGTTTCTTCCATTACAGTGACATTTGTCTGGGATGATCTGTAAAGGACAAATTTGCCATATCCTTCAACTTTCTTCTCTTTCACTATTGCACTTTTAAAGATTTCGTAAAATATACCACAAATCTTGCGCTAGGGATGCACTGTCAAAAAAACCTTAAGTGTTGCAACATTTGGACACACGACACAAGACAGCTTAAACAAGTTGTCATCCCTTTAATATTCATTCAAGAATCATTAGACATTCTTGATTACACATTCACTGATCACAGGAAAGATGAGCATTCACTCCAAAATATTTCCAAAAACACTCTTCTCCACTAGTAGATGACAACATATCCGTGTTCCATGAGGATTGTGCAGGTTCAGAATGCACGGGACCCGAGGCAATTTCAGGCCATGGCATCCGCATCTTGCCCTTTCCAACATGCTCATCTGTCCTTGTAGGGAAGCATGTTGAGTATTGATTCAAAGAAGGCTTTGAATTAAAAATGACATTTTCTGATACATGTTAAAAACCTGCCATGCAAATGAATGAAAGGAGGACTACATGATACATAAATTACTCATAACTACTATGACCTCTCCTGGGAAGAAGCCTCACATACACTCAAAATTATTGAACATGCTTAATAATGTCAAGAAACTGGACCATAAAACTACTTTCAGGCAACCTCATGACGAAAAGAGAAGACACTTAGACGGTCTCACAGTCCCATTTCATACACTAGCAAGATGTATTGCTTTTACATCATGTAAGTACTGCTCTGTCATCACATTACCAAAAACCTTGAGTCAGCCCATTTTAGGTAACATTGCAAAACTAATAGTATCGTCACAACAGCAGCTTAAATATATTTTCATGAAAATAGGGGTCCACTGGCAACTGCTGTTAAAGAGAACTTTATTTTCTGATAGCAGGCGAAGCTGTTGATTTCTTCACCCTGACTTTAGTCATACACGAATGACTGTATCTCGCTCTATGGTCACGGAATAAAATGCAAATAGCAGAAAAGTGTATGATGATCAGATCTTGCATGATGATCAATGACAAGTCATATGTACTTGATACCAAAAAAACCCTAACTCCAAACAACATCTGATTCCATGGGTTCAACACACAAAACAGAATAATTGGTCACTTTGTAAGAGTTTACAACAAAAGGAAATTCTCAGCATCAATGACAGAATTGCTGTGCATAGCCAAATCGTTATGGGATTGCCTGCAACCAGATCAGCCTTTATCCACGTAACCAAGGCAACATGACACTAACAGCCCCAGAGCAGGGTGAAACAGATCAATAGTGGAGAAAATCCACCGACAACCAATAAAAAGAAGCTATTCATTCAGACACATGACATTCTGTATGCCAACTTCAAAATGCAATGAACACTGAATTTGAACATGTCACAAGCATCAAATTTCTCTTCATGAAAATAACAATTTATGGGGGGAAAGAGACCAGTTATGCAAATGGACAAATCCTTTGACATCCAAACATCTTCACAAAAGTGTGGGCACATTTTTCCATACAAGCACTAGAAAGTAAAGTGAAATTGTTTTCCTAGACCAGTACATGTATATGAGATGGCATCAGGTAGATAATCAGAACTTTTTGCTGGGCATGACTGTTTCCAGTGTTGAGAACACTGACATGTCTGCCTGCCCCGCATCCATAGGGTGTTGAATGTTGAGCATGCACGATGTACACAGGTTAAAGTAACTTCTGACTGGAAGACCATATAAGCAGTGTTGAGTTCTTTATAAAAGCTGTAGTGCTCTAAAACAGTTTGAATTAGAAATCATTCAAATGGTTCTCAAAAACATGAGGTGTCACAATTCTTGATCCTGTGACAGGTTCAGGCTGTGGATTGTACATTCATGTGATGTTAGCAATGAACAGTGAACAAAAAAGTGTCAACATGGTTCCTTGTGAAGAAGATGTACCAGTGAGCTTGCCACAGCAGATGCAGTGGCCACCTCAATCAAACTGGAATAAATGAATCATTCAACTGCATCTCAAAGTTGGATGAGCTTCGGCATGATACAGCTGCCAAGAGATCCCCACCTCTGCTGCAGAAACATGCATTGTCAACTGCATCCTTGCATTGCTTGGATTTTGTGTCCATTCCATTGTGGGCAGCCTCTCCCTTGAGAATGAGATGGTCTAAATCCCTGAGCTACCTAGGAATAACACACTTGACTGTCCAGTTAAAATAGGAACACGAGTACAAAAAAGTCTATTACAATTCTACGTTGCTAGGGATCGACGAGATTCAAACAGAAACACAAAAACACACACTAACTCAAGCATTAAAAAATACTGCTAAATAAACCATATGGTAACATTCATTTCCTTTTAAAAATTTCACACATGCACACCCAAAACAAAGCACAAAACCCTCAAGCAGTCCATCATTTGACATCATTTGCATAAGTTGGTCAAAGTTCAAAGGCTACACTTTCAACTACCATGATTCACTCCAGTCAGAAGGAGTCATTTGCTTACATTTGTGACTTGAAGGTAACAAAACTCACATATAAAAGGAACAGGGTGCATGGAAAGACCACGACTTCATGGCAATGCATACTGAGCCACAGATTTCCTGACTTTCCCTTTCATTGCTTGTAACACCTGGCATCCTAGGCTGGACCACTCCTCAAAACAGTCCAAACAAGGGGCTGGCATAGGCCATGGGCTTGACGTTGGGGTGGGGCTGCAGCAACAAACAAACAAACAAAATAGCAAACAAAGTGAAACAGTTTGAGACCTCCAATAAATAAATAAAAAGTATTGTAATGCAAGAGGCAAGAACAGACAAACTGGCAACAAGAAGAAGAAAAAGAAGATTGTAAAAATCTGCACAGATGGCGAAAGAGATCGAAAGCATTGAATTCATGGAGAAGTGTGCATGTGTGTGTTCGTCCATGTGTATATATATATATCTGTATGCTTGCACAGATGCATGTGTCTCTGAGTATGTGTGTGAGCACATGCATGTGCATAAGCATGCATGTATGCAAGTGAATCGAATGTGTTACAGGGCTGCCTACCCTCCTTTTTCGATTTCAGTATTACCAAGTTCCAATTTCCGTATTTCAGTTCCGATTTCAGTATTAAACCGTGCGACAGTGCAAGAAAACAAAGCAACTTTAATCATTAACCAGGGACCAAAAGATAAAACAAAACATACCTGATTTTATGTACACTATATACAATAGTTCTGCAGCTTGTTTACTGTGACAAAGACTGGTAGTAGGCACTTTTCAGGCCTTTCAGGTCTTTGACACTGTAGTTTCTGTCAAGGGCTTGTCCAGGCCTGGACTTGGCTACCACCAAGGCCTCCAAGGTGTCGGATCCCATGCTGCCTCTGAAGTGTGTTTTGTTCTTTCTCACGACTGAGAAAATGCGCTCACAGTGAGCTGATGAGTGAGGGATTGTCATTATGGCAAGCATAACCATGGGGAGGTGTGGGAAGAGGAGGTCTTCCCCTACACCTACACTCAGTTTGTCCAATGCCGCCATTGGGAGGTTCAGTTCTACTGTCAAGTCTACCATCATCGCCTCAGCTCGAATTACGTCGATGTCGATTTGGGACACTTTCGAAGGAGGCGGTGTAAAATATTCACTGATAGGTTTTTGCGCTGCTGCGACCTTCTTCTCCTCATTTTTCTTCACATGCTTTGGGCCTTCAACATGCCTTTCGATATCGTTGGCGCCACCACTGGAGATGCTGAACTGGTTATCACAAGTCGTACATTTGACAGTGGAGTCAGTGGTGCCGCGGACTATAAATGGATACTTCTCCGTGTACGCTGGAATGTAGACCTGCGACCTCCGCTGTTTCTTCGATAATTCAGAAACACAATCGCTTGGCTTTCGTTTTGACGCCATTGTTGCACATGAACACTGCACATACCGGCACTCTCCGGAAAAACACTTCGTGCGTTGCGCTTGCGCACTGTACGAAAATGACGTCACTCGGCAATTTTCGGAAATATTTTCGCGCGCTGCGCCTGCGCATTACAGAACAAACCCATTCGGCAATCATCGGTAGACTGCTTCGGAAAACGATTCGCGCACAGCCACAGGCCAACAATTTTGGAAATTATTTTATTATAGTTTTTATTTTGATATTTCCGGAACGCAAAATAAACTCCCGTATTTTCCGGAACGCTCGCCGATTTTTTTAAATTTCCGGACAAAATACGGAATTTCCGTACGGGTAGGCAGGCCTGGTGTTAGTACACATGCACATTTGTGTGCATATTGTGTGTGTGTGTGTGTGTATGTGTCTGTGTGTGTATGTGTCTGTGTGTGTGAGTGTGTGTGTGTGTGTAAGTTTGTTCCTGTCTACATATTCCTACCCAAACAGCAAACAAACCAAGGAAACATTAAAATTGTTCAGCCTTTGGCCCGTCACAACATAGTTACATTTTGTAAGCATCTTCAACAATTGGTTTTGTAACCTTTCTAAATCCAAGCATGTGATACAGAAACATCACAATATCGATCACCTCTGTTTTAGGCAATATCAGGCTTTTAAAACCGTCATGAATGCAGGCATTTTCTATCACAATGTGATTGGTGAAAAGGTAGGCATGAGAAAGAGTGATACAAAATACTGACAAAGGCATAGGGGAAAAAAAACCTGCATCAAATTATCACTTGGAGTATCATTTTTATTTTTCACTTACCACAGCCTCATAGGAAGTGAACTTGGGCGTGAGATCATCACCAGTGATGTTGATGAAAGCACCTTTGTTGCCCATTGTATCACTGAAACAAATTGCCACCAAATCATTTTTCTACTCGATGTTTATTCTATTTCCCTTGAGACCTGACTGAGCCACCAGAGTTGGCCCGGAAAGCCCAGCAGCCAACAGTTCCAGCTCTTGAGGGCACTGAGTGGCTACAGCTGTACATATGTTGTATTGACAAAAAAAGGGGGGAGAGAACTGAAAATCACTCACATCATAAACGTTTATGGGCGGACTGCTTAGTAGTATCCAGGCACTCACTGAATCTGACGGATCTTTTCAGAGACCAACACCTGATAATGAGATCTGATGCTGCTGAAAAACATGTCTAACCAATTGGGAGCTTCAGATGGAATCCCTCTGTAGCAAACAGTGCAAATTACAGAGCTGCACTCTTGGACACAGCGCCCAAGTCCCTTGATCCTTACATCTATGAAGGAAATGGGTAAGTGCAAGGACAGAATAGACATGTTGCAGGTCTATTACTTTTGATGAACATATATGCCACCAGGGAGTTGCAGGCTCCCCATGGTGTTGTGGGTACGTTACCTTGGATGGACCAGTGTGCCATCAGGGAGTTGCAGACTCCCCAGGGTGTTTTGTGTACATTACCTTGGATGGACCAGTGTGCCACCAGGGAGTCACAGGCTCCTGATGGGGGGAAGATTGTCCTGGTACCTGACTACTTGTTGCATTTTTAATCAGCTGTCCTCTGTTCACCTATTGACAGTGGTCCTGGTGGGGAATGGAGCAGCTTGAAACCTAAGTGTAAGTGAAGAGTCGTCATACAAATCGAATATCTTTATTTTGTTCCTTGATTTTTATATAAAGAAGATGCTTGATGGTGAAAACCAGTCCACACAGCACTAGACCTCCCTTGCCAAGTCCACTCACCAGTAGTTGGGAGCAGAGAAGACGGTGATGCATTTTCCATCATGGACAACCTCATAGCCCTCGGCCTTCACCTCGTGGCTTCGGACGACGTAATCCAGCTTGTTGAGCTCCAGGAACTTCTTGGTGACGTCGGGCCCAAACTGGACCCCAACTCCTCGCTTGCTTGGGGAGCGCCCTGGAACAATCTGTGGATCAGACCACAGCAACTCACACATGATCCCTGCAACAGAATGAAACAAAGCAATTTCATAAAAAATGAAAATGTGTTGACCTTAGATTTGGTCATCAAAACAATGCTAATTTATGCATGTCAAACCCCTCCCCCGCCCGAAAAACCCCCCACAACAACAAACCCAAAACAGACCCAAAAAATCCAACTATTCAACCTAACACACTTATGAATAGAATGAAGTACTGGTATGTGACAATATTCCTTGATAATTACCACACAGACAGAAGTGGACAGCCAATTATATGACATTAATTTCATGATGTCCATAACTGGATAGCAATTCAGTATGCATAAATAGTACTACACATTAATATGTACAATGTAAGCTGCTCGTAGGTTTCTCTTCAGTGCATCATAAATATTGACACATTCTTTATCACCCAAATTTGGGTGCGGGTGTGGA
Organism: Theodoxus fluviatilis; assembly: GCA_034096865.1. Lineage (NCBI taxonomy): Eukaryota > Metazoa > Mollusca > Gastropoda > Cycloneritida > Neritidae > Theodoxus > Theodoxus fluviatilis. The sequence continues at coordinate 29,309 of JAWQFJ010023824.1, read as the reverse complement.
AATAAGAGATTGGTTGATTGATTTGTTTATTGATAAGCTAACACCCCATTTCAATTATCAAATGAACATTTTTGTCTAATTAACAGAATCTCGTCAACTGTACCTGCACAAGATCGTGTTGTACATGGATCAATGGATAGAGTTGGCATGGCAAGTTAACTTATTTACCTATAATATAATTAAACAATATTTACATGAACATAGAACAGTTTCATGTTGAACTCGTGGGATCAGTGAAAATGAGAGAGAGAGAGAGAGAGAGAGAGAGAGAGAGAGAGAGAGAGAGAGAGAGAGAGAGAGAGAGAGAGTTTCAAAGAAAAGGAGAGAGTGTCAAAGAAAAGACAAGAACAGATGCAAGGAGAGAGAGAGAGAAAGTGGAACTTGCCAGAATCAGGAGGTTGCCGGTTGCGGTCCACTTTTCGGATGTCACTCAGCGTCACAGTGTCGGAAGCAAACAGACCTCCATGCATTACCTGCCACAGAGTTGTTAAAATCCCTTGAAACATTCACCAACATCCTGCCACAGAGTAAACTTTCAAATGCATGTGACCCTGTAAGAATGCATCATGATCCACAGAATGCAGAATGCATTGCAATAAATCCATTTCAAAATCAATTTCCAGTGAATTTGCCTTGCAGTCATTGCACGATGAGAGCTGAAATCTCCTCCAAGAATAACTAACCAACTTCTTGGAGAGCTGTTCTTCAATTACTAGAATTCACATAGGATCAAGCCTTGAAATTGAATAAACGCTGCAATCACTTACAGAAGACATTCAACAGCCAGCCAGATTGTGCCCACCATCATTTTGCTAACACACATATGGCACAAAACTCTGCAAGCCACCAAGAAAGATTGTTCCTGTACATTTCTACCGATATTCAACTGCACAGAAGACATGCACACACACACACACACACACACACACACACACACACATCAGCATTGTTGAAATCATATATGTAATTTCATCAGAGCAAGCATCACTCACCAGAACCTTGTTGTTGATGCAGTGAGCAAGGGGAAGCCAGTTGAAAACCTCAGTAAACAGGTCAGCCATCTGGGAGGTGTATGTGCAGAGAGTCAAAGAACTAACAGGAGAATATGCCATCTGCCTTCCCCATGCAACACCCTAGCCCCTCATAAAGGCAGCCTGAGGCCTAATCCAGCGACTCACGCAGGATATTTCAAAGCTGCTGTGTAGCCATAGTGGAGCACTGATGCCAGAAGATGGCTCAGAAGACTTGTAGACATCCTAAAAGGACTAGCCCACATAGTCATCAGTTGTCAGACTGCTTCTCACAGTCCCACAAACAAGACTGAGAAGCTATGGCAACCAGTTCTTCAGTGCAGTGGGATCCAGATAATGAAATCAGCTTACTGAGTCTTTGAAGTCATCTCCATCTTTGGCCTCTTTTAAAGTTGGCCTCAGAACTAATATTTTCTGATGCTGGGATGTTTCGCTCCGAGCATCTTCTTGCAAAGTGAGAAATGGTGCTGAGAAATGATACAAGTATACATACAACTTATCCCATCCCTTGGCCTATAAACCACTCCTAAAGTGATGCAGACACATCTTATATAGCTTTGTGACTTCCCCCTTTCTGGACTCTGCAACAATGTATGTATGTATGTATGTATTTTCATTTTTACTGCGCCATTATCACGATAAACATGCTCATGGCGCGACAAGACGAAATAAAAAAGTTTTGAGGCCAGTTTTAAATGCGGCCAAGGATGGACTAACCCTCAGACCCTCAGGAAGTTGGTTCCAGAGTCTCGGTCCAACAACGCTGAAGGAGCGGTCACCGAAGCTCCGTAACCTTGTTTGTGGGACAATCAAGAGTCTTCTTTTTGAGGAACAGAGATTCCTTGTGGGGTTGTGAGGTCTAAGGAGTTCTCCGAGGTAGGTTGGGGTTTCACCAGTTTCACACTTAAACACGATGGAGAGGGTCTTAAATTCCACCCGTTGGCGAACTGGAAGCCAATGAAGGTCACTGAGCACAGGGGTTATGCGAGCCCACCTCGGCAGTCGCTTCACTACCCTAGCTGCAGAATTCTGGACGCTGAAGTTTCTGCAATTGACCGTTGGTTGCAGCAGTCAGCAGACTGTTGCAGTAATCAAGATGGGACAGCACAAGAGTCACCACCAGGGCTGCTGCAGTCTTTTCAGTCAGACAATCCCTGATACTCCAAATGCGGTGTAGGTGCATGTAGCCTGAGGAGATGATTTTACGAATTTGGGGGTCTGGTGACAAGTTTTGATCTAACATGACCCCGAGATATTTTGCACTCAACACAATGTCAACACAAAACTGACATACAATTTCAAGACAGCTCACTATCAATTGCATTGTCAGATAACTCTTTTTCCTTGCAGTGACCACAACTATGAAGTTCATGATGTAACTTTCTTGCGATGTTAAAAATTCTAAAACCAAGAAGTTGCCCCTGCCTACAGAAAAAAAATATACTTCAATATATCAAAATTGACATGAAACACAGATTTTGTGATGAAAGCAACTAGATCTTCCTTTCCTCAGCAAAGTTCAAGCCAAGCCAACACACACACATGCAAGCAAGCATGCACGCATGCGCGCGCACACACACACACACACACACACACACACACACACACTGAGGTCAAAGAACACTTTTTCAAGGCAAGGATATTTTGACTTGACTTCACCCTCAAAGCCATACATTTGGTTCATTGTAACACTTTCATGGTTTCCTGCAATGAGAAAAACAGATGAAATCATTACAAGCATCATCTCGAGAACAACTTGGACATGACTGGAAATCATTAGATCACAGCTCAAGAAAATTCTCTGGGTATCCATTGGTTAAATCACCACAAAAATCACCATGAAATGAGCTTTTGACTCCTGTCAAAGTGCTCCTCTTCACACTTGTTTCAAATCACTCCATTCACCATGTAATTGTGGAAGCAAAAACAAAAGTTTAAAAAAAAGATATTAAAAATATTTTCATACAAATCATTGTTTCACAGATGGTATGCCACAAAGGTATCTCTTCAACAAAGTATGCTTATTCATCATCATCTACTAGTATCTTGGCAAAAGGGGTAGAAATAGCACAAGTCTCACAGTCTCCAAGAAACAACATGGGGCAGGCAGACAAATGACCATGTAGAGATCTAGAGAGAGAACGTGTGTGTATGTGTGTGTGTGTGTGTGTGTGTGTGTGTGTGTGTGCTTGTGTGTGTGCTTGTGTGTGTGTGTGTGTGTGTGCGTGTGTGTGTGTCTTGCCTCTGGCCATGTAGAAGTGGTCTGGAAGCAGCAGCTTGAAGCTGAGGAGGACCATGATGCACTCCACCGAGAAGGAGCCTCGGTCCACAAAGTCTCCATTGAAGAGCTGAAAGCTGGTCAAGGTAGACACCCATTCCATTGACCCATAGTAGGTACAGTATAAACAGTGTGCTGTGTAGCAGATGCTAGCAGTTACACTGTCCACTGTGCAGCATTAAGTGTGGTACAGTTGAGTCAGCTCCAGCGATTTGCATGCAACTACATGTATTGGCCTTCATTGTCTCCTACAAGTTCGTGCACACAATATGTCTCTAAATGACAAGTTAAGACAGCCTCCTGAATTTTTTTAGCAATCTGTTTACGTCTAGAGCCTTCTGTCTGTGCCAAATCAACTCCGTAAATGTATCAACTGGTATGAGAATGCCATGAAATTTCAATGAAATTTGGCGAATTGCATTAGTTCCAACCAAAACGTCATAAATATTATTTCAGTGGCAAACTAATTTCAAGTGTCTAAATGTCTCAATGATTCAGTTGGATGCAAACAACTGTATGTATAATTAAACATGGAAAGTGTAATCTGTCTTTGCTCAAACAGCTCTTTAGTCAGTCATGCATGCATGTCTTTTTGGTCAATGATTGCACTTTGACACTCTCTTAGATAACTGTCAGTAGCTCACTTTTCATGTTCAGTGCATTCATATAAAACTACTCAACTCTTCCGGTCAAATCAATTTTTGGTAAACAAAACAAAACAAACAAGAAGGGCAAAGCCCATACGACTCACATGCTTGACCTTGACCTTTATATGACCTTGACCTTCAGGTGACCTTCAAGGTCAAGGTCAAACAACTAAACCTACCAATGACATCATACACAAAGAAATGCTTTACACATTTTTCCTACCAAAATACATGTGACCTTGACCCAAGGTCAAGGTATCCAAGGTCATGCAACACAAAGCTGTTAATTCAAGACATAGGAAGCACAATGGTGCTTATTGGCACTTTCTACCATGAGATATAGTCACTTTTAGTGGTTCACTACCCCATTTTGGTCACATTTCATAAGGGTCAAAGTGACCTTGACCTTGATGATATGTGACCAAATGTGTCTCATGATGAAAGTATAACATGTGCCCCACATAATTATTAAGTTTGAAACAGTTATCTTCCATAGTTCAGGGTCAAGGTCACTTCAAAATAGGTATACAATCCAACTTTGAAGAGCTCCTGTGACCTTGACCTTGAAGCAAGGTCAACCAAACTGGTATCAAAAGATAGGGCTTGCTTTGACCTATATACCACTTGTAGCTAAGGTCGCCATTCTCAATAACGTGGGAGAAAATTGGGAAAATGTGAAAAATGACTGTTTTTGAGACCACATTTATGGCTCCTGTGACCTTGACCTTGAAGCAAGGTCAAGTCACTATGTATGTTTTTTGAGGCCTTGTCATCATACACCATCATGCCACATTTGGTGTTGATAGACTTAATAGTCTCCGAGAAAAATCCAACGTTTAAGTTTTTTACGGACGGACGGACGGACGGACGCCCGGACGCCCGGACGCCCGGACGGACGGACGACACGGCTCAGTACATAGACTCACTTTTGCTTCGCATGTGAGTCAAAAACCAACACACACACACACACACACACACACACACACACACACACACACACACACACACAAACAAGAAGCACAAAAAAGCACAAGCATTCAGCAGTGGGTTAAACTCTTGACACTTCAGCAAAGGATACATATGGGTTGGCTGCTGATGGAACTCCATTCAACTCAAAGATGTTCATGAGATCATAAAACTGTCCATGAATGTCTCCACAGATGGTAAACTTGGCTCCCTGAAAACAAATGACAGCAGGGTGCCTTCAAAATGACAACTCCACATTTGAATTTTAGAAACCCCACTCTTTTGAAAGTGTGGAAATTAATTTGAAAAATCAAGAAATGTAAAGAATGCTGTGCTTGGGCAAAGAGAGTCAATCACCAGATGCAAATCACCTGATGCCAGATTGCCTTGGAGCCGGCTGGTCACTGTAGTGCCGAAACCCTACACTTCCTGTGGCGCCGGAGTTTCCAGTGTACTGGCATCCCCTACTGCCAAAATAGTTTCAGACTTCTCATTCCTCCTGCGTCGTCATCTTGAATAAGAGTGAAAACCCAGGGTATTTCTGAGACTAGATGTGTAAATGCATGTGTCAGCATGTTCTGTATCATGGGAAGGAGGGACAGGTTCTCATGGTCAGGGCCAGCGTGGAAGGGGGTATTTGGTTTTGGCACTATACTGACCGGCTAGCGTGGAAGGGGTATTTGGTTTTGGCACTATACTGACCGGCTAGCGTGGAAGGGGGTATTTGGTTTTGGCACTATACTGACCGGCTAGCGTGGAAGGGGTATTTGGTTTTGGCACTATACTGACCGGCTAGCGTGGAAGGGGGTATTTGGTTTTGGCACTATACTGACCGGCCAGCGTGGAAGGGGTATTTGGTTTTGGCACTATACTGACCGGCTAGCGTGGAAGGGGGTATTTGGTTTTGGCACTACAGTGACCAAGCGGCGCTAAGGGGATACAAGACCAGAGAAAACTACGGTGTCAATGGGTTAACTCAACTGTATTATGTTTATACATTTAAATATTACATTCAAGTGCAAGGGGACTGTGTGAACTAAACCAATTTTGAAGCAACTTTGACATTAATTTTTAAAACTGCAACCACCACAATTCAAGCATTACTTGCTCCACATGAAAAAGTCATCCTGTCAGTACTACTCACATTGTTCATTGCACATAATTAACCAAAACAGGACACTTACAGGAGGAACTGTGATGTCGACCATTGAAGGCTGCTTGGAGAAGTAGTTTTTGGCCTGTATGAGAATCTGGAATCAACAAATACAGTACAGAAGAAACAGGTGACAAAAGCAACACTACATTTCCTTATCTTTTCCCTTCTCCTTGTCTGCAAACAGTATTCAGGTCATAGAGGAAAGTAAAAACTTTCAGCACAAATATTCAGATATGAAACATTTCACAGGAAGTCTGACACTGATGGAAAGAAGAAAAACAGGGGGGAAGTAGCAGCATTTCCTAAAGTTTGCACAGCAAAAGAAATGTTTCCCCCCAACAATATAAGATATAAGATTTTCGTCTAATTAATATACAGTAAAACCTCTATTTTACGACCCTCTCTTAGATGACTTCCTATCAAAGCGACCTCTCTTAAATGACTTCCTCCAAAATGCAACTTGCGCCCATCAATTCTCGGCATTTTAAAGACTTTTTAAAACCTAAATATCCCCCAAACTGCGGTCCCTTTAGCAGCACATGCAACTGCAATTACCGTCAATTCCAAAACGACAGCTTTTGCGTGTGGTATTATGCACACTTAAAGCAGAAGGAGTTATTTCACGTTCTGTAAGGATTGTGTGCAGTCCAGTGATGTCTCCTGAGACCAAGCTACTTGTGGTCAAGGAGCAGACAACTTTAGTGCATTATGAAATAATGCTTTCGTCCAGACTGGCTTGGAAAAGAAATGTTAAGCTTTGTAAGAAACTTGTTGCAAAAGTTTCACTCTGCATGAGATAACTCTCTAAGATTTTCAGCATTCATGGGTTGAACAGTTTGAGTCTCATAACCCATAGGTAAAAATAGCATCAACTCGCAGCGAGCTGCCGTGCCAGTGAGTGAAGAGGCAGAGGCTGCTGCTGGCGGCCTGGTTTCAATTTTGCTGCAAAAGTGTCTGCATCAGTTTGCAGGTGGCCAGGAGGGGAGGCAGAGGCTACTCCAATGGAGCACTGACAGTGACCGTAGTGGTCTGGCATTCGTCAGGTTAAAGTTTAAAAAAGCCCATACGACTCACATGCTTGTCCTTGACCTTTATATGACATTGACCTTCATGTGACCTTCAAGGTCAAGGTCAAACAACTAAACCTACCAATGACATCATACACAAAGAAATGCTTTACACATTTTTCCTACCAAAATACATGTGACCTTGACCCAAGGTCAAGGTCATCCAAGGTCATGCAACACAAAGCTGTTAATTCAAGACATAGGAAGCACAATGGTGCTTATTGGCACTTTCTACCATGAGATATGGTCACTTTTAGTGGTTCACTACCCCATTTTGGTCACATTTCATAAGGGTCAAAGTGACCTTGACCTTGATGATATGTGACCAAATGTGTCTCATGATGAAAGTATAACATGTGCCCCACATAATTATTAAGTTTGAAACAGTTATCTTCCATAGTTCAGGGTCAAGGTCACTTCAAAATATGTATACAATCCAACTTTGAAGAGCTCCTGTGACCTTGACCTTGAAGCAAGGTCAACCAAACTGGTATCAAAAGATAGAGCTTGCTTTGACCTATATACCACTTGTAGCTAAGGTCGCCATTCTCAATAACGTGGGAGAAAATTGGGAAAATGTGAAAAATGACTGTTTTTGAGACCACATTTATGGCTCCTGTGACCTTGACCTTGAAGCAAGGTCAAGTCACTATGTATGTTTTTTGAGGCCTTGTCATCATACACCATCATGCCACATTTGGTGTTGATAGACTTAATAGTCTCTGAGAAAAATCCAACGTTTAAGTTTTTTACGGACGGACGCCCGGACGGACGCCCGGACGCCCGGACGCCCGGACGCCCGGACGGACGGACGACACGGCTCAGTACATAGACTCACTTTTGCTTCGCATGAGAGTCAATTAGGTTGAAGTTAGGTTAATTTTTCTCTGTTGGCCATTCAATTAACACGGAGTTAGGGTTAAAAACGAGCGAAATGATCAAGTAAACAAATCAACGATCGTTACAGTGGTACCATCTATTACTGTATTAGTAAATTTGTCAACCAAAAATCCCTGAAAAACATTCATCACATAAGGTACCCTTGAAACAGCCGGAAACTTCACAGCCAAAATTGAAGCTATTTATGTCACCTAATCGGTTACGTCATTTGCAAGTAACAGTTGTATACATGTACACTATACAGTAGCAATGCCCGCGCCTTCTTTCCGGTATGCGAAAAATGCAAGCAAGCACCACCACTTCACTTTCATGGCTAATTGTGGACAATCCACATAATATTCTCAATAAAGACAAGAAGAAAAATTGTTCATAAAGGTTTCAAGAACATGTGTGTGTGATTTGGTGTTAATCTGCCTGATTTCCGCCGAGAAAATACAAGCTGATTACGTAAAAGCACCCTCCGCCGCTGCCGCCTCTCGACGGCACGGCGGTGTTCGCGTTTCGCGACTCGGGTTGGTCTCTTCAAAACACTCGTCCGTCGAAGTTTCTCAATGGATCAAGTTCAAACTTTACAACCCATCAGAGGAAAGCTTGCTCTTTCGTTCGGTGTGCGTTATAACGTCCAATGTTTCTGCAGACGAAAGATATTGCGGTAAGTGTGAAGTGAATCCGATATTTTTCTATTATTTGCTTCGTAAATCTGTTCAAATCGCTCTATAACGCGTAGAATTGAATTCCTCAATAATTTCTCTTTTTCATGATATATTTGGCTTAATTTTTGCGATAAGCATGACGACGGATTGTGCATTTTTCTGGGGTACCATCCGAAGGATTTATATCATTTAGCGGCAGCCGAAAGATATTGCGGTGTGCAGTGAATCCGATATTTTTCAATTATTTGCTTAGTAAATCTGTTCAAATCGCTCTATAACGCATAGATTTGAATTCCTCGAGAATTTCTCTTTTTCATGATATATTTGGTTTAATTTTTGCGATAAGCATGACGACGGATTATGCATTTTTCTGGGGTACCATCCGAAGGATTTACATCATTTAGCGGCAGCCGAAAGATATTGCGGTGTGCAGTGAATCCGATATTTTTCAATTATTTGCATAGTAAATCTGTTCAAATCGCTCTATAACGCATAGATTTGAATTCCTCGAGAATTTCTCTTTTTCATGATATATTTGGTTTTATTTTTGCGATAAGCATGACGACGGATTGTGCATTTTTCTGGGGTACCATCCGAAGGATTTACATCATTTAGCGGCAGCCGAACGATATTGCGATGTGAAGTGAATTCGATATTTTTCAATTATTTGCTAGTAAATCTGTTCAAATCGCTCTATAACGCATATATTTGAATTCCTCAAGAATTTCTCTTTTTCATGATATATTTGGTTTAATTTTTGCGATAAGCATGACAACGGATTGTGCATTTTTCTGAGGTACCATCCGAAGGATTTAGATCATTACGAATAGGCCTACCGGCCGCGGGAACAGACATTGTAATGTGATTGCCGCTGGTCACTTCAGCTGCTTCGCAACCAAAATTTCACTTAAATTTAAAGATATTTTTCAGATGTACAGAATCAATGCTTATATATGTTTTTGTGTGGTTTGGTTGTGTGGTTTTGTTTTGTTTCTTCAGAAAATTCCAATCGCTTCGCTAGCGACAAGCGTCTTGTGGGCCAGTCCATTGTTGAAACCCCCCCAACCTCTCAATCTATTTTTAGACCGCTGCAGTTTGAATGGCGCAGCTTGCCAATTTGGAATGTTCCGACGGGGGGAATGGGTTTAAGTGCTTCACAACATGAAAAAACCCCACAGTAATTCGTTCTACACCCCCAAGGCCCCATCCCCTTCAAATGAATAATTACTGTAAAAGATTATGTTTGACTTAAGTGTTTAATGTCAGTTAGCCTAGTTGAGTGTTTTGATTTATTGTTTGTTTCAATGTTTTTTGTTCAGTAGTTTGTCTAGTCTGTAATAATGTATTTTGTAATGTTTGTTTGCTTTTCTATATCTTATGTCAGTTAGCCTATAGTTGAGTGTTTTGATTTATTGTTTGTTTCAATGTTTTTTGTTCAGTAGTTTGTCTTGTCTGTAATAATGTATTTTGTAATGTTTGTTTGCTTTTCTATATCTTTATGTCAGTTAGCCTATAGTTGAGTGTTTTGATTTATTGTTTGTTTTAATGTTTTTTGTTCAGTAGTTTGTCTTGTCTGTAATAATGTATTTTGTAATGTTTGTTTGCTTTTCTATATGACTTTATATTTGTTGCACATATTTCTTGCAACAGTCTGGCCCAGATCTTGATGTCTCATCTGATGATGTCATGGTTCTGTAGAGGGTAGACACTAGACAGTGTAGAGTATAACCACCCACCCAACACACAAATTCCAGGTGATGCTTTGTTTGGCTGTATTTCAGGAAATAGGCTTTTGTGATATGTCATACATGTATATTGTGGGTTCATTACATTAACACCATCACAATAAAGTTGTATGTTTGTATATATCATGTGTAGTTTTTATTTTGTTAATTTCTCATCTTATACTTCAACTGTTGTCAAAATAATGCACAGTTCACTTCAAATCACAATGCACTAAAAGACAATGAAAGTAAGAGACAGAGCAACATAAAAATTAAAAAAATTATGAGAAATCTTCATTTTTAGCAAACTTGTGCTTGTTTTATATTTCGACCAATCAGAACACATTTAATTAATTATGCAAATTCGTGTAATCACAATTTACATATTTTTTCATTTATTTTCATGGATGGAATTATTGTACATTGATAAAATGCCAGTAATATGCCAGGATACTGCATATTATTTTGTGTCCTTTCAAGAAATTTGAAACAAGCGTAAAATTTATGCAAAGTTTATGCAAATTAGCAAATAGTAATTTAGTTATGTCATTTTTGATGGTGCCATTGGATTTGGTTGAATTTTTTCCATGGGTGTGTGAATTTTTATTAATATACTCCAATAAATGTAAGAATGACACTAAGAAATGTATTATTTCCTTGTTTCAACCGGTGCCATCCCAAATCTGGGGGTCTTCACAAATCCTACTAAATATTTTTGGCCTTCGAATTACCATAACTTTGGTTCTAATTAACCGATTTCCAAAATTCAAATTGCATTGTGATTAGATCAATGAGTACTATCACCATAACTTGAAGTTATAATCATTTGGTACATTTGAAAAAAAGGTCGGGCATTGCTACTATACAGTATCATGCAAGGTTAAATGTTAACCCACGTTGTGAGTACATGTATATGTATCCTTTCACTCACAGACTAGCTCCATTGTGTTGTGTTTGTCAGTAGATATCAGCCAATTCAAAGTTCCATTATCTCCTGTATTATGCTAATACATGTATGGTTGTTTCAAGTAGAAAGGGAGGTCTAGCACACTCAGAGTTAACAGGAATAAAGATGTTTTGTGCATGTATTGCATTGTGTTTTATGTTGGCATTAATCCTATATATAATATATTATGTTAATTTTATTCAAATCTCCTTACCTCCATTTTAAGACTCCCTCCAAATAAAAGACCTGATTCTGTAGGTTATTCAAAGGTCGCAAAATAGAGGTGTTACTGTATTACTATTCTGCAATACTCTGTTTCTCATCCAGTAAAAAGCAACGGCAACAAATCCTGAAATGCAAATTATACAACTGTGACAACTAATTACTGTGATGTGTTGACTCAAAACAAAACACAAAAGTGTATGACCATACCTGGTATGCATATTTCCTGTGTAGTTTTTTCTGCTCACGAAACGTTTTCATGAGGTCTGTCACAAACTTTTCAGTTACTTTTCCATCTTCTAGTTTCGGGCCATCATAATCATCTTCAATGGCTGGAATGAAAATCAGCAAAAGTTATGCACTCCTAAAGGTGTCACAATGCTGTGTTTTGTAAGCCTTGCCCCCTAAAAGAAAAAAAAGAGAGAAAAAGAAACAAAGGGGGGGGGGGGGGGGGGGGGGGGAGTTGGGAGTTGGGTTTGAAGGTAGGAGGAAACCAATGGATGGACATAGGGACTGTTGAACAGCCAGCCAGCCAGCCAGCCAGCCAGCCAACCAGTCAGACACACAGTCTGACTCACACAGAGAGAGGGAGAAAGAGGCAAGCAGACAGATGGATGGACAAAGAGAGAGAGAGAGAGAGAGAGGCAGACAGAGAGAGAGAGATAGGAAAAGAGACAAATGGAAACCAACCAATCACCTGACAAGGATAAGTGTCTTACCCATGCTGTCCAAGTCCAGCTGGTCCACTACAGACCTGGAAACATCCTCCCCAGCAATGGCTTTCTCGAAGGCAATCCTCTTCACGATCTTGTTGCATTCATTGTACTTGGCTCTAGCATCCTTGTCGTTGGGTTTCACTTTCACCACCTGCACACCAGGCACAACTACATTGTACACACATACCATGGATGTATAGAATGACAAGAAGGGCAAAGCCCATACGACTCACATGCTTGACCTTGACCTTTATATGACCTTGACCTTCAGGTGACCTTCAAGGTCAAGGTCAAACAACTAAACCTAGCAATGACATCATACACTAAGAAATGCTTTACACATTTTTTTCCTACCAAAAAAATATGTGACCTTGACCCAAGGTCAAGGTCATCCAAGGTCATGCAACACAAAGCTGTTAATTCAAGACATAGGAAGCACAATGGTGCTTATTGGCACTTTCTACCATGAGATATAGTCACTTTTAGTGGTTCACTACCCCATTTTGGTCACATTTCATAAGGGTCAAAGTGACCTTGACCTTGATGATATGTGACCAAATGTGTCTCATGATGAAAGTATAACATGTGCCCCACATAATTATTAAGTTTGAAACAGTTATCTTCCATAGTTCAGGGTCAAGGTCACTTCAAAATATGTATACAATCCAACTTTGAAGAGCTCCTGTGACCTTGACCTTGAAGCAAGGTCAACCAAACTGGTATCAAAAGATAGGGCTTGCTTTGACCTATATACCACTTGTAGCTAAGGTCGCCATTCTCAATAACGTGGGAGAAAATTGGGAAAATGTGAAAAATGACTGTTTTTGAGACCACATTTATGGCTCCTGTGACCTTGACCTTGAAGCAAGGTCAAGTCACTATGTATGTTTTTTGAGGCCTTGTCATCATACACCATCATGCCACATTTGGTGTTGATAGACTTAATAGTCTCCGAGAAAAATCCAACGTTTAAGTTTTTTACGGACGCCCGGACGGACGCCCGGACGGACGGACGACACGGCTCAGTACATAGACTCACTTTTGCTTCGCATGTGAGTCAAAAATGGCTACATAAAGCAGAAGTAAAGGTATTCACAGAATTTGTGAACTGTGAGCATTTTCAAAGGTACCATAGTTATGAATCAGAGAAACCTTTTCATTATTTAAACAAGGAGAAACTTCGGACAGAAAGTTTATAATGATAGTGTTAAAAAATTATTTCCAAAGAATTCAACATAAAAATGCCACTAGCAAATTCTGTCTTTCCTCAACTATAAAGCATGAAAATCAATGTTTCAATACTTTTCTTCCGTTACACAATGCATCAACTCACAGCTTCAAAGTCCTTCAGAGCCAGCTTGAATTTTCCCAATGCCATCTTTGCCGAGGCTCTCCTATAGTAGGCCTGGAAAGCACAGAAACAAGAAAGCAAGGAGTGATGCAATTCCTTCCAGGCAAACAAACATCACTTTACAAAGCATCAACACACTCCCCTGAAGAAAATGCATTCTAAACTATTCTTTGACATCAGTGTCCAATGTCCATTGCTGCCAAGCCAAACTGTGGGCCAGCTGTCCAGTTTTCCTACTCATTCAGTTCTAAATTTACCAGCATCGAGCAACACTTCTCCAGATTTGCTACATGACTGCTGCATTTATAAAAACAGTAGAGAAGGGAAATGCAAAGGGAAGGATGGATGGATGGAGTTATACAGCCTCTCAGGCTTTATAGGCTATTTAAGGCCGCTGAACATGAAAATTCATCAAAGTTTGTTAGAATAAGAGCAAGTAGACATGATCCCCTCAGTTAATTGCCTCTCAAGAATAGTGTAGGAAGACACTGTGGGTCAAGTTATACCCCCGACCCACAGATGAATGCAATAGGGAGCAACTGGGGCTAGCTTTACAGCTACCTTGTTAGGGGAAAGGCAATGAAGGGGCACACACATGTTACTATTGCTGTTGGCAATGTTGTTTCTTTAGATGTAAAGCAACAGGGACCAAAGCATGAGTGAGCCAATAGTCATCATGGGCAACACAGCTTGACTGGCGGTCAAAAAGTGAAAGAAAGACTGCCGAGAGCCACATACCTTGATGTAGTTTTTGTCAACAGAGAGGGCTGTGGAGGCATCCTGGAGTGCGTAGCCAAAGCACTCTGTGCGGAGGTAGGCAAGACTTCGGTTTCCATAGTAGGCAGCCACAGTGGGATTCAGCTCAATTGCCTGTGAGTACAGAGCTATAGCTCCACCATAGTCTTCCTCTGCAAAAGTAGCACACAGTGAATGCTACTGTAGAGACGCTCCCCAACAAAACAGTTTTCATAATATGGAAGCAGACTAAGTATGACTATGAAGTTCTATGGCACACAGCAAATACACAGGATGGGGTGCAAGGCATCTTCTTGTGAAATTAGTGTTGAAAATAATCATGTCCCCACACAAGTCACCAATCAACAGTTGACACCCTTGAGGAAATAGACATCTTTAGGAATTAGTTATTTCAAGGCATATCCTGATGTGAAGTACCATGAACTTGGTACATTTAGCATAATGATGCTGTAAATAAATTCCTTTGTTCCTTTGATGGCGGCACTTGAATACTCTTTAAAAAAAAGTAGCCCTTTTATGCAAATGCAAGCTCATTGCACGATAGAAATTAGAATATTTAATGCACAATGCATGTGGGTTTGAACAATATTTTTTGTTAATCAACTTAATGGCAGTTAAATAATTGATATGAGAGCAAGTCTAATGAATTCCTTATTTTATTAACATTTTGAAACACACATGATAATGAATATGTACATGGATAAGGTGAACATCTACATGTATCATTGTATAATGCATCTTCCCCTCTGTGTGACTGTGTGTGTTGGTTCAACGTCTATGATATGCCAAAAAAAGGGAGAAAAAAGTCTTTAAAGGGGTTTCCTCAACAACATGTTTACTATTGATATGTAGCCTTTGTAGGCTATTAATAGCCAATGATATAAAAAACCACACTAATACAGTAAGGGATTGTCAAGCCATGATTCCCTATGTATTTGCCATTTAGGCATCCAGTTGGGACAAGTGGTGAGTCTATTCTTAACCCCAAACCACAGGGAGGTACACATGATTGAATTCCATGCCTTGTTCGAAGAAAATTAAGATTGATGCTGTGATTTTTTAATTTCACATTTTTATATAAAAAAGGACATCCACATAGAATTTGTGTGCTTCCATCAAACAGCTTCAGATTATTTATCAGCAAATTCATGTACTCTTTATTTTCTATATTCAACTAACTGGAAATGAATCTGCATAATATATAGACACAATGAAAATAAATAAAGAAAAAAGAAAAAAATGAACATCAACAGACCATGTCAATTCAAAATCTTGGACAGAGAAACCACGCAATGCTGATCTAAAACATGTGCATACATAATTTAGAAGCTTTTGTCATACTCATACTCATAGTCATGGAACTTTCTAGAAAGACCTTGGATTTCCTTTGTTCTAGCTCCCATCTGATGAAACACTTCCCCCAAATAATAGCAACTGAGTAGTGAAGCAGCCATCATTTGGTAGTGGCATCATTTATGCAGGTGGCACGGGCACGTGCGCGCGCACACACCCACACCCACACATATATATATATATATATGGGGGACTGTGCACAGCCTCTACCCCACTCCACCCCCTCTCTAGCACATACTCTCAACTGACCTGTATAATAAAGGGCTTTTAATGCCAAACCACCATGAAAGTGCCAACATGTTTTGGTAACCTCAGCTCCCCCAAGGGACAGGATCCACAAGCAGTGGATGGAGCAACAAGTTTCTTTTTGCATAAACATACATACAAATAATTGTGTAAAAGATAGCCATTCTTTCCAGTCAGTTGTAACACTAACAGGAGTATGGAGAACAGTCTGTGAAATCTGATTCTGATGTTGCTGTTGTTGTAATTGTTGTTATATTCTTGATGATGATGATGATGATGATGATGATGATGATGATGATGATGATGATGATGATGATGATGATGATGATGATGATGATGATGACGACGATGATGCAGCTAATTGTTTTATAGCACTGTTTCATAAGACCGATTAATTCTATTTATGACTGGTGTGATTCAGCAACTAATTATCACTCAAGATCCTTGGTTGTTACACAAAGTCTAGACGAGGAAAGAGGCCAATCCCATATATTATTCACGAAACATAAACTTTCCTATTTTTGTTGCAGGAGTTAATTCCACGTGATTAATCAAGCACAGCATTGCAAGATGATGGTAGAAGCAGAAAGCCCACTGGTTTATTATAGCCTGTTTGGTAAATAACATCATACTCGGGGAGAAGTATTTAAAGTCCCCTTCGTCAAACCTGCTGTGAAAGAGTTCAAACAAAGACCGGTTTTTAGATCCTTGTTCACTTGCAAAACCAAAACCACGCTCAAGCCTCAACAGCGAGCCTCAGTCACATGTTACCGACTGGAATGTGGCAAGACATCCATCATCGCACAACAGCTCTTGACGACGTGAAACAGATGTTGAGAGGATTGCTTTAACAGTGTCATTCAGTATCGATCAGGACATTTTTGCCCATTCCCATTCGAGGCAAACTTCCCACATCCACCCTCGAACCGATTCTTTTCCCTCGCGTAACAGCCTGTTGATGGAGAGGTTCGATTAGGACAAATAACAATGGTTGGATTGACTTACTCTTAAACAACTGGTTAGCTTGTTCTTTAACCTCTTCGGCCTTTTGCTTATTTTCCTCAGTCACAGTGACAGTTTCAGCAGAAGTGGGAAGAAGTGTCGCATCACCCGCACTGCCCGGCGTGCCGTCCGCCATCTTCCAGTAACCATGCTCAAAGAGCGGGTTAGGGGAAGCTACTCCAAAATGCTACGAATTTCTGCTACCCGCAGTTAATGCTCAAACTTCATTTAGCAAACGAAGTGGGTGAACCAAGTTGACATTTACCCCGATGATGTATCGCCATTCATTCATAATTTGCCTCACATACTGAGGATAGCTAAAGTATGAACATATTTCTGATTTCATCATCCCAGGCCTGCCCCATGTGGTCCCGAAGAACCATGGGATCGTGTTGGGATCCAGCACAGTCTCCTGTGACTGTGCACCCTGTGGGTTGAGGGTCAGAATAGACCCACCGTGTCTCCCTACATGATTCATGAGGCGAATAACTATAGGGCAATCGTGATTGCTTTGCTCTTTTTATAAAATATTTTAGTGATTTTCGTGCTCAGTGGCCCTACATATATAGCCTACAAAGGCTGATGGACCGTATGAGCTCCGTCGAGATCGAGTCAAACGGGAGTTATCTTTTCCTACTTGTGGGCAAACGCGCGTCGCTTACAAAATCTGTGAAAGACACGACTGTTTTTGGAGCAGACAGTTTGTTGTTTCTACAATGGTGATCGCCTGCTGTGTGAAGAACTGCCACAATAGGCATGACAGCGAGAATGATCGACGTTTTTTTTTTGTCATACCGCGTATTGTAACGCGAAAAGGCAAGGAAATGCTGGATCTCACAACTCAAAGGCGCCGTGAGTGGATTGCTCAACTGAACCTGAAGTCACTCACTTTTGACACTAAGGCAGATCGACGTGTTTGTTCGGATCACTTCGTAAATGGTGAGAATTTGTTATGTTTTGCGTTTTGTAACTTAACAAATACTAGAAAAGACGGAAAGAGAGTATGCAGGACAGATTACAGGGGAGAAAGAAAGGCCAAGATTTGACTTTTTGATACTACAAAACAGTTTATTTCAGACCATTTTTGGTGATACGTCTTACTGAAAATAGTTTGCGTAATGACAACCTGTCTTAAATTATTCTTACGTTTTCATACGCTTTCCTCGTGATTCTTTGCGTTTTGACACCCTTTCACATACATTTTTTTACGTAATTTCGTGTGGTTTTTTTACGTGAAAATCGCAAGATCTTAGTTCTTACGTGATGTTTAACCTTGCTAACAATGAATGTAAATAAATCTGAGTAAAATGTTCTGCTCCTTTTCAGTAGCACCAGCCTACATTCGTGATGTGACCAGCCCTAGCTGGAAGCCAGCGCTCAAACTGGGCCACACGAGAGGAGATATGCTGCTTGGAGGAGAAAAGTTGCTTGGTGAAAGGTATGAGAGACTAAATGCAAGAAAAGGCCGAGCTCAAGAGAAGGACAAAAGTAAATCTACTGAGAGTGATGCCGGTGCTAGCTTTACAGCACCAAAACCCGAAACAGACGGACACGGTGGCATATTCTGCCAAACGGACATTGACAACAACAGGAGCTTCCTAACACTTGAAGAAGAGAATACGATGAGAGAAGAATTAAATGGACTGTTGCTTGAAAATGTTCAGCTCAAACTAGAGCTTGCAAAAAAGAAAATAACAATGTAATCTTTGCAGGATCAAGATGATACTGTCAAATACTTTACTGGAATACAGAATTATGTAACACTGGTTGCTGTATTTAATTTTATTTCAGACCAAATGCCCAAAGACAGAAGACGGGCCCTGGAACCCTTCCAAGCCTTGATGCTCACACTGATGCACATTCGCTTAAATACGCCACTGCAACATCTGGCATACATTTTTAGTATTGCTAGGTCAACTGCATCAAAGGTGTTTCATGAAACAGTACACATCTTGTATTATTGCTTGAAACCCTTAGTGTTCTGGCCGGATACAAATGTAATCAGAGCAGGGCTTCCATTACAGTTTCAGGTATATCCATGGAACAAAACTGTGTCCATCATTGACTGTTTCGAGGTATTTATAGAGCGACTTTCAAGTTCTGATGCTAGTGCGCTCACTTGGTCTCATTACAAAGGCAACAACACAATTAAATACCTTATTTCAATTACACCGAATGGTCACATTTCATTTATCTCAGAGGGTTGGGGTGGCAGAACAAGTGACAAAGCAATTACAAGAGAATGTGGATATTTGGACAACTTACTGCAAAATGATTTAGTTCTAGCTGACAGAGGTTTTGATATTTCAGAACTGGTGGGCATGCGAGGTGCAGAGGTAAAAATACCGGCATTCACAAGAGGTAAAAGCCAGCTATCAGCTATGGAGGTGGAATCTACACGAAATCTAGCTCATCTCCGAATTCATGTAGAAAGAGTTATTGGTGTGCTGTGTGGCAAATTCACAATACTGAGGAATGTAATACCAACTGAAATGTTGTTCGCAAGAGAAGGTGAACAGGTTACTACTTTTGACAAAATTGTCACCATCTCGTGTGCTCTGGTAAACATCTGTGATGGAATTGTGTAGAGCTGTGTTGGGTTTCACTGGCTGCATGACAGACAATTCGGTACACCTGAACAGGTGGCCTTTGGTAGATCGCTTTACCAAAACATGAACAGGCAAAACAGTTACAGCTTTGTCATAGTGCATTGATCTTGTGCTTTAGTTGTGCTGTTGTGGAAAAAAATGTGCTTTTATTCAAAATGTGTTTACCTTGTGCAGTGTCAAGACTGTCAATGTGCATGTGGAAGGGGTTTGTGAATGTAAAAGTGGAAATAAAAATGTTGTACACCAGCGCTATCTTGTCTCATGGCTGAGCACATCTTTTGTTTAAAAATGTTGAATAGATTAACATAAAGAAAGTGTGACATTGCCAACACAAATTGTTTCCAATTCTTTGGCAGATGGTTTAAGAGAATATGAACACAAACTTTTTGGACACATTTACATCAAACATTCAACTAAAGAGGCCAACCACCCCCCAACCCCTCCATGCTTTTTCTAGCACACAACAAATTTGTCTCAGTCCTCAGAGCTGAAGCTGTATTCCCCAGCTCATGTATTTCCAAACAAGCAACTGCATTGTAGGACTGTCCGAAACACCACATCGGTAAAGTTAACTCCACCACAACCACTCAATCAATGAGCAAGTTTCACTTGTTCCTATGGGATACTTTAGTATTTACACACCCAACCACAGACGAAGTTGTAGGCTGCGAAATCTTCGCACGTGTACGCACTTTTGCCCAGCACAAAATATTGCACAATCCAGCTGGCGTGGTTTATGTCCGGCAGCTGGTTTTTGTCGACAGACCACGAACTGTTTGGTATTTGATACGGATCTAACCCATCAACGTCAACAATCTTCTCGTAGTACCGCTTTTTTTGCGTCTGCTGGTAAACGTTCAACATATGACGAAGCCATAGTACTGTTTGCCCACAAGTAGGAAAAGATAACTCTGTTTGACTCGATGTCGACGGAGCTCATAAGAGAGAGAGACGTAAAGTAACTTTTTACGACCCACATTTTGGTGAAAAGTCGTTAAATAAAACTACTACCAAAGACCCTATACAATTGTATATAGGGTCTTTGCTACTACCCATACGTACATCGCATATTATATCTACTCATATGAGAGATCGACGAACGAATAAGTGTTGTTCTGACAGATACTTTGGGAGCTGCAGCAAATGAAAAGTTTATTTCGGCTCAAACACACATGCGCACGCAAGTTCATCTGCAAACGTGCACGCGAGCGCGCACGAATGCACGCACACACACACACACACACACACACATACACACACACATCGTTACCCATGCCCCGTCTCCACAAGGGACCAGACTAAATATTTCCGTTTGTCTTCTGTTACGTCTCCTGAAATTCACACAAAAAGATTATCTGCATAGGAAAAAGAGTTATGTTGGAAGACGAGGACAACTTCCGCCAAAGTTTATTTGATTGAAAAATATATGGTAATTCTGTTGCCATGTGAAATGCTTGGTATAGTTTCATCCTCCACAATTATGTACGATACAATCATTAGTGTTGTGGATAAGCATGAGTGAGAAAATTTATGCAACGAGTCTAAGATCTGCTTGCAAAACTCCAAAGTGGCAATTGCATAATATGTTATCCTCGAGAGAGCCCCAGATCACACAAACTGGCTCAAACTGGTAGTGTTCCCTGGATTTAAATATTGTGCACTAATTTCTGGTTCTGTTGCATTAACCCCTTGCCATATCGGAGTCCACTTTTGCAGCATAGTTCACACACGACCCGCTCTTTGGAAAGGATTGTCTGAGCAAAATTAATGCTCACCTAGTTGCTAGAGTGCAGTAGCAGATACGCTGAGTCGAATATAACAAGTCGACGATCGTAGATTTGTTACTTCTTCAGGTGATCAACTGCTGCAGAGAAGGAGTAGAGGTGGTGGGAGACGGGAACATTTTCAGTCATAAACTAGAACTGCATGATGACCACAAGGGCCGGCTGCTGGGTAGGGGGTCATATTACAAGGTCTTGGGGCTGTTCAATCTGTATAAACTAGTTTGATACGACGGCAGTGAAGTAACTTCTTAGCTCAGCTGTTCAGACTACAATCTGGGCAATGCGCTGGGGAGATCGGTGGTGATGACACCCAAGGGCATTCCGTCTGTTCAACATGTTTGCTCGACAGAAGAAGAAGAAAACCCCTCATGCAAATGTGAAGGGCGACACTCACTCTCCTTTTCCCCCTTCCTTCCCTGTCTGTCTGTCTGTCTGTCTGTCTGTCTGTCTCTCTCTCTCTCTCTCTCTCTCTCTCTCTCTCTCTTTTGTGTATCAGAAAGTTACAGTGTTTATCACCTGATGTCTTTTTAAAGATGTTTGATGCACAGGTGTCCAGCGTTCTTATGTATTCGGCGGAAGTACGTATGGGGTCTGGATAACTGTTCAGTCATTGAGAATGTACATATCCAAACAATGAAAAGATACCTCAATCTACCGTCAAGGGCTCCAAATCTTATTGTCTTTGGCGAATGTGGAAGACACCCTTTGTATATCAGCTGCATAATTCGGATACGGATAATACGTATGTAAACTTCACGTTACCCTCATCTAGTTTATACTGTTAAATTCATGCAATTAAAAATTGGGCAAAGAAGATCAAGGAAGTGTTGTATAGATATGATTTTCAACATGTATGGGATAATTAGATGGTGCATAACGATAGAGAATATTTCAAAGATTTGAAAGGGCGCTTAGTCCAAGAGTACTGTGGCTATTGGTCACAAACTCTGTGGAATAGCGAAAGGTACTCATTCTACAGGAAGTTTAAAACTTGGAGAAAACAAAGCTATTTATTTGCTCTGGACAGAAAGTATTTGCGTGACGTCTACATCCCGTTTAGAACTGGCTTCAGCGAGTTGTTCTGTCACAAGAATAGATTAAAGACAGAGCGGATGATAATTTGTACATCTGTCCTGCTTGTAGGGAAACTTTTGAATGTGAAATTCATTTCCTATTTGCTTGTCCATTGTATGAAGACATTGGACAGAAGTATTTTTCATTTGATTTCCCTTCGGGAATAAGAAGCGCAATGTTCTATCAACATAGGATTGTACACAAATAAGAGCATTGGCAGTTTATCTGTACCATGCGTTTAAGAGAAGACGGGAGGCGCTTGAGACAGATTTTTCCTCTGCCGACGCAGTATGACCACTATGTATGTTGTGACAGGCTGGTGGCCTAACAAATAAACAGTTCAGTTCAGTACAGTTCAGTTCTCTCTCTCTCTCTCTCTCTCTCTCTCTCTCTCTCTCTCTCTCTCTCTCCAACCTGTAGCTTCTTTCCTGGCCCCAGCAGGCTGTCACCACCTTCCTCCTAGCCTTCGACCCCTCTCCATGTAAAGATAAACCGCAGGTGCTCTGCTTCCCAGAGTCGCCGCCGCAGACTGTTGGTCGGCATCCCTCATCCTTAGGAGTCCGACCCCAGGTTCCGCCGGCCCGCTGGCCGTCACCACCTTGCTGTTGCCCTTTTCCCTTCTCCATGTAAATATGTAAATGTAATCTTCCTCCACCGCTGTTCTATTGATCTTAATTAGAATATATTACTTTGTTAGATACCGGCTTGCCAGCTGGGACCACCCTTGAGGGTGTCACGTGTGGTCATCTTTATAAAACGGGGCTCAATGTGGTGGTACTCCACTCCATCACTCTACACAACTCTCTCTTTTTTTTTTACCATACATCCAAACTATAGAATTGTGAAATGTGATGAATAGAAATTATCATACCCTTTTCCATGAAGGTGGAGAAACATCCAAGGAATAAAAAGAAAATACATTGAAAAATCAGCATGCAGGCCCCCTTTTACTACTGAAAAAAAGTATATCAGAAACACCTTGTTGCATATCTAATCTACAGTACAAGAAAGCAAATCTCTACAATTAAAAAGTTTCCAGTGCTGAATGATATTTGTGGGAGTAATGACATCCTGTTCATGCAGCATTTTCCATGAGTGAACAAGTCAAAGGAAAAACTTAATAAAAAAAGAAGTGGGACTGACCGAATTGAGAATCTACCTCAGTTCAGTATCTGTGTCAGTATTAGGTACCATAACTGATCTGATTCCCCTCGCTCAGATTTAGTTCTATTCCTTTTCCCCCTCCTTCAAAGCTCTTGCCAGCCTCCCACGCTTCTTTGGTGTCTATCATGGTGCAGCTACAGCTTTAATTCACAGTACATTTCACAACCCAAATATCATCCTGTGCAACACAGCCTGGAGTGGTTATTCTTCTCCCTTCCCTGTAGAACATTTGTGATAAATTTGTCATAGAAGTCAGAGTCAATCTCTGAATCCTCACACTTGATGTTTGGCTGGTGCTGCTGACACTCACCAAAGATCGTGTATACACGATCTTTGCTTTCACTGTGGGCAGCACCAGCCAAAACTGCGAGATAAGCAACTACTGCCAGCTGGGCTTGCATCGTCTGCCATGCCGACATCAACATGTCCGGTGTGATCAAGACTGTATACATGGCTCTCTACCATTGGCTGAACTATATTTTTGGACCAATAAAAAATAATCACAATAGGTTTCTCATTAGTAGAGGTTGTTAGGTCGTGCGAATGAATCTAATCGAAGAAGTGATGGAATGCTCTTGCTTCATGGTGTAAACATTGCTTTTCTCAGCTATAAACAAGAAAAATGACAACAACACGTATATTTAGCAGAAAACGTCTTATTTCAATCCTTCAAAACTCATTTTGTTGCTAGATTTCACATATGCAGACCATACGAAGCTGTAACCGATTGTACTTCATTGTGGAGTGGAGGGGGCGTGGCGTCCATTTTGACCACTTCGTCTAGGTTGACAAATTCAATAAAAATAACTCTTCTTGTAACATTTTGGTAAAAATAACTGCAGAACTAAGGGAAGCAACCCTTCCATAACTGTCCTTTGAATAAGAGTTACCTCCCCCCAGAGATCCCAGAATTCCCTGTATCAAATGGCTGATTAACCTTTAGAGCGCCGCCGGCGCCATGTGTTGCCACAGCGTACATTCCCCAGACGTCCGCCGGCGCCACAGTACGTCGAGCGATAGTGACGTGCTTTGTTTACGTGCCTAACGCAGCCTTCGAGTCATGCTGATCTAAAAATATCACAGCCTCATGCAGGGATCACGTGGCAACGAGATCCGCCATTTTGTCGATCGAGAAAACCTGCCGAGAATTTTCTGAAAATTTTCTACGAAGTTGCGTCTAAGTGGTTTGTGAACCGGACTTTTTTCTTTGCGAGTATGGCGACTGACGAAGAAATTGAAGCCCTTGTGGATTTTTTTCCCAATTCTGACTCAGAATATGAATTCCAAGGCTTCACCGACGCTGATGTGATGGGAGATGGAGGGCAAGCGAGTACTTCGACCGATGTGCTGAGGTCTGTAGAGCGGGAGCTTGACTAGGATGAAGACGACTCAGCTGACTTCCCTAGCGCACCTGATGGCTACGATCACTCATGGCTACCGAACTTTTCATCTCCTACAGTGCCTATCAGCGTGCCAGACAACACAGACGAGGCAGTTTTTTTTCAACTATTTTTCACGGATGATGTCGTGAATATGATCGTCGTGGAGACGAACAAGTATGAAAAGCTCATGGAAGCGCAGAAAGGGTGTGTGCCAGGCGTCCACTCACGAGTGGCGCAGTGGAAACCAGTGACAATCGATGAAATGAAGCAGTTTCTGTTGGTGATGGGTATGTGCAGACGGCCGGACTACAATTCACACTGGTCCATAGATCCCATTCTGGAGATGCCTGGCTTCAGAAGGATCATGTCGAGAAACAGGTTCATGGCAATATTGTCATTCCTCCATCTTGCTGACAACGAAAAGGCTCCTGCCAGGGGTGACCCAGACTACGACAAGAGCTACAAGATCAAGCCCCTCGCCGACTTGCTCATTCCTCTGTGGCAGCGACACTTTGCCCCAGGAAAGGAAGTCTCTGTGGATGAGAGTATGGTCCCGTTCAAGGGAAGGACGGAACTTATGCAATACTTGCCAGCTAAGCCAAACAAATGGGGCCTGAAAGGATGGGTGATGGCAGAATCAAAGACTGGCTATGTGTGGAATTGGAAACGTTATCTGGGAAAGCAGGCAGCACAAAGAGAACATGGTCTGGGGTATGAGGTAGTCCAGAGCCTGGTTAGTCCCCTGTTTGGGAAAGGCCATGTTGTGTTCATGGACAACTTTTTCAGTTCCCCAGCCCTCTTCCATGAGCTTGCTCTGTGTGGGACTGGAGCCTGCGGAACCCTGCGCCTTAACCGACAAGGTGTTCCAAAGAAAATGAAGTCAGCGAAGCTGCGAGCCAAGGACCCTCTCCTGACTGACAGAGATGGACACATCTTGTACATCAGCTGGTTTGACAAGCGCCAGGTCAACCTGATGACCACAGTCCACAGCACCCTCACCTTCCAGAAAGAGGTGAAGTCGAAGCACCATCCCAGCAAGACCAGGACTGTGGAGAAGCCAGCAGCCATCCAGGCCTACAGCAAGCATAAGGGGGGGGGGGGGCATAGATAGAGCAGACAAGGCCATGTCATATTACATGACAGATCATAGAACAACCAAATGGTGGAAGAAAGTTTTTTTCTACCTACTTGAGGTTTGCTTCTGCAATGCCCTGATCCTGTACAGGCTGAAGAAGAAGTCAATCAAGGCCAGCGCATTCAGGATGAGAATTGTCCATGGCATGCTGGAGGGAATCCAGCCTGGAAGTTCTGGGCACCGTGGGAGGCAACCCCTGGATCCCCCCGACAGACTGATCAAGGGAGAACACTACCTGGGCATCAATCCCATCCGCCTGCCCTCTGGCAGGCCCTCCAGACCAGACTGTGTTGTATGCTCAGACAGGAGTGTCAGGAGGCATCAAACACAGTTTCTCTGCAAGCGATGCAATGTACCCCTGTGCTACTACCCCTGCTTTGAGAGGTATCACTGCCTGATGGTGTACAAGATCCCCTGCACCCCTGGACTTCATCAGGAGTGAAGTAAGAACATTCTTCCTTCTCTGATCACCTCAGGCCTGGGAGTGGCTGCTGAGCTCCTGTTGGCCTCCCTCTGGACTATGTGCCCTACCTGTATCATGCGTTATGACAGTAATTGTAGAATTTTTTGTTTTGTTTTACCATAAAACATTTTTAGATGTATCTCCATTTTGCATTTTTATCAAAAGCTGGTGTACTGTTCTTCCTTCTCTGATCACCTCAGGCCTGGGAGTGGCTGCTGAGCTCCTGTTGGCCTCCCTCTGGACTATGTGCCCTACTTGTTTCATACGTTATGACAGTAATTGTAGAATTTTTTGTATTGTTTTACCATAAAACATTTTTAGATGTATCTTCATTTTGCATTTTTATCAAAAGCTGTTGTACTCTTTGAATAAACAAAACAGAGCAGTATAGGAAAACACCGTCAAGTTGTTGTTTTTTGTTGTTGTCTGTGTTCCATGATTTTTTAGCAGATGAAAAAAGCATTCTATGGCATTTTCATTAATTGCACCATGTAGACCATCCATTTTTCTACTCACCCTCCAAAAATATACTTCAAAGCTTGAATAGGTAATAAATGATGATTTTTTTTAGTAAACGTGGTGTCGAATTTGACCACACACAAAAAAAAAATGTGGTTCTGGGGTAAAACAATGACGAAAATTAGTGGCGCTCTAAAGGTTAAAACTGCACGCTGTCCTACCAGAATACTGTCTTGGGTCATCACTACATCTGTGACATACCCAAGAACATTACATGGTGTCAGAAGGATACGCCAACTCCTATTTCAACAGTGTGTGTGCATATTTTCTACAAAACGAGCCTGCGAAAGAGATATTTCTCCTCAGTCCCACCTGAGTACAAACCCGCCAGTATGAGCCCAGCAAACCCAAAGGAACCACTCTTATCCCACGAAGTCCCAACTCGACCATGGCAGAAGCTTGGCACCAATATCTTCAATTGGCAAGACAGATCCTTCCTGATAACAGTAGACTATTACAGCCGCTACTTCGAGATCAATGAGCTCTCCACTATGACAGCCATGTCCATAATCAGAAAGTTATCACCTCAATTTGCACGCCACGGCATCCCAGAAGTCCTCATCAGTGACAACGGACCACAGTTTGCCTCAGAGGATTTCTCAGACTTTACTGCAGACTGGGATTTCAAACACATCACCTCCAGTCCTGGCTACCCACAATCGAATGGACTTGCAGAGAAGGCTGTACAGATTTCAAAACGCATCTTGTCCAAAGCTAAGGCTGATGGATGCAACCCCCTCCTTGCCTTGCTAGAATACAGATCTACTCCAGTTGATAATCTTGCTTCCCCATCTCAGCTGTTCATGGGTCGACAACTCCGATCCATCCTGCCAACTTCAACATAACAACTGCAACCCAAGATCATCAACCCCTCGGAAGTACCTACAAGACAAACACACCTGCAAGCCAAGCAGAAGAAAAACTATGACCGAACAGCTCATCAGTTGCCACCTATGAAGACAGGTGACAAGGTATACCTACAGTTGTCCAAGGAAGACAATTGGACACCTGCCCAGATTATGAAGCCATACAGCACCCCAAGATTTCATATTGTTGAGACAGGTGATGGTCATACCTTCTGCCGCAACCGTCGCTGTCTCAGACCAGAGACATCACCTCACTCAGAAGATCCCCATGAGCAACCCTCAACAACACCTGAACTGGATGAGAACAGCAACCACTCATCATCAGGAACCTACTGCACAAGATTCGGACACTCTGTGAAAGAACCGAAGAGACTGGACTTGTAAAAGACTAAGTAATTGCTTCATCACCCCAAATCAATATCAAGTAACTCTTTTGTTCAGAGACAGTAAATTGATCATGCTAATAAGAGTAGAGCTCAATTTTTCAAAACAAGAGAGATGTAACATTTTGGTAAAAATAACTACAGATCTAAGGGAAGCAACCCTTCCATAACTGTCCTTTGAATAAGAGTTACCTCCCCCCGGAGAACCCAGAATTCCCTGTACAGTCGAGACCGGATGTAAGAAAGTCGTCGGGACCCACTTTTTGTCTTTCATACATCCGGTCTTTACTAAATCCGGTTAACCGGATGTATGAAAATATTGAGGATCGACTTTCATACATCCGGCCACGCATCTTTTACTTGATAAAAGTAGGTTTTTTCATATTATTTTTGTTTTTATTTGGGTTTTTTAATGTTTAAATGTTTTGATACATATCCTAGTTAGAAGACAAGGTTTGTGAATAACAAGTGGAAAGTACATGTACTTACATACACACAATAGGACAACCGGGAGAAAGAGCAACTGTTTGTGTAAGGAACTGTTCTGATTTGCATGTACCGTGCACTCTCCGCCCCCCTCTT
Organism: Theodoxus fluviatilis; assembly: GCA_034096865.1. Classification (NCBI taxonomy): domain Eukaryota; kingdom Metazoa; phylum Mollusca; class Gastropoda; order Cycloneritida; family Neritidae; genus Theodoxus; species Theodoxus fluviatilis. Next base: position 334 of record JAWQFJ010023824.1, on the reverse strand, counting down.
TCTGTCTGTATATGTGTGCGCGCGTACGTGCGTCCGTGTGTTTGTGTGTGGCACAACTGTATTGTGTGTGTTCCCTCCAGAACCCTTTTGCGCTTTTGACAATGTTTTTGGTCGTGAAAGCTTTGTAAGGACCGTTGGCGTAGGAAATAAAAATTTCTGATCTCTCTCTCTCTCTCTCTCTCTCTCTTTCTCTCTCTCTCTCTCTCTCTCTCTCTCTCTCTCTCTCTCTCTCTCTCTCTCTCTCTCTCTCTCTCTCTCCAAAACGCACACATTTATAGCACACACACGCGCGCGCGCACTGGATACAAAAAAGCGAGTTAAACTTAAAACCAGT